>JACGTP010000006.1:2570874-2739356 GCA_023678845.1 Mischocyttarus mexicanus | reverse complement strand
CACCTTTTCTTTTCCTTTTTCTCCCTCTCTCTCTCTCTCTTTCTCTGTCTCTTTTCCTCGATTTTTCTTTTGGTTCCTTCTATTCTACATGCATACATACATGCGTGCATGCATACACACACACATACATACATACATTTACACATAGACGGAAGAAATCTACGGAACATTACCCTCACGAACCGGTCTCAAAGAGAATATACGAGACGAGTAGCAACTGAAAGTGGAAGAAGAAGGCCTCTTTCCAAACCCTCTCTTCTCACTCTCACTCTCTCTCTCTCTCTCTCTCTCTCACACACACACATACACTATTCTATCTCTTTCTATCGAGATAAATTCGCGTCGAGATAGAATCTTACAATTTCGAGGAGTATCCCAGAAGTCGACGCGATATCGGCTTATCGAAGAAAATTACGTGAGTTTGTCTTCCGTCGAGAGAAACCGAAAAGATCTCTCCCACCCTTCTCAACCTACTCGACCCATGCCCCTCTCTACCTTCTCTCAACCCATCGAGTTTTTTCTTAGAGCTTTCTACCATTCAAGCCTAATGTCGCTACTAACAACCCTCGTTTAAAATTGTCTCGTTAAAATAGAGGAAAAATTGAAAAATTCATTTCTATGAAAAATCCTAAACATCATAAAATACTATGATTTCGGTAGTGACTGTCAAAATTGTTAAACTATAATATTAGAATGAAAAATAATAATAATTAATAATAGACAATGATTTTTATTTACCACCTGATCCGTTTCTTTTTGATTATAAACGTTGTTATTACGTCATAGTTGCTTACCAATTGTGTTTTCAAGTGTTCCGAGAGTTAATGAAAGTTTTTCGATGTCACTTCTTCCTCTTTCTCTCTCCTTTCTTTGTTCAAAAGCTTCTCGATTCAGAAAGCGTAATAATTAAAAGTTTCTCTAGGAAGAATGAAATTTCAAATTACCCAAAGAGAACTGGTGGAGAGTAGAAGAACGAGGAAGAAGAGTAACGGGGAAGGGGGAATGAAATTTAATAGTCGTATCCTAATAGTCCGAACAGAATTAGATTTTTAATCGGAATTCGCTACGCTTTATAAGAATTCTTTCCGAATCAAAAATGAGAGACGACCGAGGATTATTCAACGTTGGAAGTTCTCAAACTCGAAATCCTCCTCTCGTTTTTCCAACGATTTTTATTCGTCTCCTTTTTTCTCTCCTATTTCTTTTTTTCCCCTTTTTCCTATTTTTGTGCGTAACTTTGACTCTTGCCGATACCACCGACACCGTCAACACCACCACCACCACGCTGCCAGCGTATACCGGCATCGATTTTAATTAAAGCAATTTACTTTACGATCTACTCTACTCCCGTATCCCTTCCCCCTTCCTATCCTCACCCCCTATTTTCTCTTCTAATTAAATTCCAAATGTGATGAACTTTTTACCTATTATATCAAAGATATATATATATACCTATTACTTTTCTTACTATTATAGGTACGTATACCTGATGAAACATTTAAAACATGTTATCTAAATAACTCGATTTCTATCTTTGATAGAAAATAGATCTGTCAGATAAAATTCACTTAATTTCGAATCTTTCAAAGCATAATATAATATCTCGTATTATTCAGATTAATTTTTGTTATTTTTTTAATCCACCCGAAGTATACGTGGGATGAAATTTTTCTCTCATTTTGATTGAATTTGAAGGTTTTTATGAACGAA
The DNA here is from genome assembly GCA_023678845.1 of Mischocyttarus mexicanus. Classification (NCBI taxonomy): domain Eukaryota; kingdom Metazoa; phylum Arthropoda; class Insecta; order Hymenoptera; family Vespidae; genus Mischocyttarus; species Mischocyttarus mexicanus. The sequence continues at coordinate 2,737,646 of JACGTP010000006.1, read as the reverse complement.
AAACAAGACGAGACGAAGCACGCCTACGGCGTGATTTTAACGGAATTATATTCGAGATTATTTGAACTTGTTGTTGGGTGGAGGGTTCTTGTATCTTGGGCACTTTTTTGCCCAAACAAACACGCAACACATACGATACCACCCACTAATGGTTTCTCTCTATTAACAAAAATATTTACGATGACGTAGAAGAGGTGGTGCTAGTAAAGCATTCGAGGATAGTTAGTAGCAAATTGAAAATACATATCTATGGTGGTGGTAGTATACTACCATTACCATATTCGTGATTTAACTCGAAACTCTGGTTACAAATCGGTATCGTTCATTCAATGTAAAGTGTCATACATAATAAGGTAATCGAATACGTCAAATATGTATGATATATATCCAAATGCATTCGTTATTAATCAAATGATAGATTCAAATGCAAAGCACTTCGTTATTGGTTAATAACCCTTAAAGATGATGAAATAATATTCGTTAAAATCATCGATCTAACGTTTATATGTCTCTCCCTATATTTTAATCACTTAATTATATTATTCAATGAATTCGTGCAAAATAAAATAAAAAACTAATCCTAAGATCTCTTATACGAAGTTACACTAATTGTCAGCCAAATTAGGTTCCCGTGCGTTGAATAGTTTTTATAAGAAACAAAAGTTAATTGATATTAGGTTTGTCAAGTATGAAATGGAGCAAAAAGTAGACATAATTGAATTGAAATTTGTTCTATTTCATACTTGATGAACCTAATACTACTTGCCTGGTCATACCCTGATTTTATACTACTTGTCTGACCATATATAGGGCGTTTACTTGTACTACTAGAAGTAGTATGTAGTAGAAGTAGAAGTAGTATAAGTAAACGGCCCATATATGGTCAGACAAGTAGTATAAGTAAACGCCCTACATATGGTCAGACAAGTAAATAATAAATTGAAATTGTAGTACTAATCAACATTTACAAGTGTGCAAAGTTTCAAAGAAAAACAAGGGGAGCTGACCTAACGGTCTCCTTGTAAGATATGAATTAATTAAGATATGTAAAATATAAAAAATAATATAAAAAAAATATATTAATTATAATATTAACGGTGTTTGCAAGTTAATCGTAAAGAATAATTATACAAATTGATATTACACACACTAATAGGATATTATATATACATTGAAAAAGACAATTCAGGTTGTAACGTTTATGTCTATCTAGGAAGTCCTCAAACACTAGGAGCAGCCTAGCTAGAACGTTTATTTAGCGAAGTGCACCTTTTCCTTCTTTTTATTTTTCTTCCTTCCTTCTTTCTTATTCTTCTTCTTCTTCTTCTTCTTCTTCTTCTTCTTCTTCTAATACTACTTCTCCAATGTGTCCGTTTTCCTCCCAGGAGTCCTCTTTATTCTTTTCCTTTGGTTCAACCACCATCCCTTTTTCTGAGTATATAGTGTATACTTACTTCTATCCTATAAAAGTATACACCTTCTGGTCAATATCGTCCCAGAGCAGCCATTTTCGACCCATCGAAAGATATTCTGGTTACGCATCGATTCTCTCTTCCTCTTTCGTTTCATTCTTCCTTTTTTTTGAATATCCTCTCTTTTTAAAATGAATATCATTTTATTCTTTTTATAAAATACCGATAATAATAATTTATATTAAATCATTTATATATAAATTATTAAATAGGAAAAGCACGGAAAGTTCAGGGCATAGAACACTCTCGTATGGAAATTTGTCGCTTCAAAAAAATTATCTTGGGATCCAGGAAAGGAAGAAGGAGAAAATAGGTAGACTTATTAAGCCAGACACACAAGTCAAAAAGGTGGTAGAGAGTAGTTTTGTGTGTGTGTATGTAATATTGAAATTATTACAAACGTATATATAAATTGTTAAATTGATTATCTTTAAAATGGTATTTCATTTAATTGAAAATATAATTTACCCAAAAAAAAATATACAAATTTGTCATCTCTGTAGTTTTTTTAAATTGTAATAAATCGAAAACTTTTCTTATATAATATTACGATAAATGATTAGTTAAAGAAAAAAGGTCGAAGAAAAAAAGGATCTTTCAAACTATTTCCAACGTATGAAAGAATTTATTTGACTGTCTCGATTATAATTATCGACTTTAGGGAACTCTAAGAGTCGTTCGTATAACATAAACTTCGAATTTCTCGGATAAGAAGCTTAATTAAGGTCTTAATTAAGAATCAGCTTTTTCTTTCTCGAACGCGAATGAGATCTAAGATCTATTCGAGAGTTTGTGAAAATAAAAAAGAGAGAAGGTAAAGAAAATGAAAGAATGAAAGAAAGAAAGAAATAAAGAAAGAAATAAAAAGAGTAAAAAAAAAAGGTAAGAGAAAGAGCAGTCTCTTTAATAAATTCTCGACGTGAAAGAACACGAGACAATACCAGAGAAAACTCGAGAACGGGACAATAAGATCAAAGAGGCAGAAGTAGTAGCAGCAGAAGCAGCACCAGCAACAGCAAGCAACAGCACTTTCCTTTCCTGCAAAACGTAGATCGAAAATCCGTAAATGTTTCTTCTTATCGCTTATCGTTCTACTCGAATATATATATTTCTTTTTCTTTCTAATACCCTTTCATTCTTCTTCCTCCTCCTCATTCTCCTCATTCTCCTCCTCTTTCTCCTCCTACTCCTTTTTTTATTTCCACTCTTTATTTCTTCTCTGATTCTTTCAATTAAAAGCCCAAGCCATTTTCTTTTACACCAGAGAAACTTAATTCCCAATTATTTTTCTTGATTTCTCGCTTCTTCGTTTTCATTTTATTTTTTTTTATGATTTATCAATAAATAGTACATTCCTTTTATTTTTCACCTTTGACGTATTGAATTTAATATTTTAAAATTATTCTATAAATATCTATTATATGGAAATATTATATAGAATTTTATATTTTATATTTATACCGAAGGAAGAACGATCATCAAAATAATTGTATATTTTATTTGATTTTATTTTAATGAGAAAAATCTATTGATACAGAATTCTGAAGTCGAATTTATCATCTTTTACTCGTGATTTAATCTTACTACTGCGAAAAAATAATATGGAAAATCGTGGCAGGATGTCACAAATATGGAAATATTATATATAAATCGTTTTAAATCGAAGGAAGAACGATCGTGAAAATAATTTCATATTTTATTTTATAGGGACATGATAGGGACTGATTTAGAAATGAATGTACAAGTCAGGACGTAATACTTAGAATAAAGATTATAACATACATCGTAGATAATTTCTTCTAGAAGGAAAATTGATTGAAATAAAATGATGATGATAAACATATAAAAACATCATGTTTAAAACAGCTGAAAATTGTTTCAGGAAATGCGAGAGCAGTCAAGTATTCGTTCAAGATCATCACACTCATTGCATAGATACTTGCCGTTCAACGACCATGTGCGGAGAAGTGGTCGTCCCAGAGGACCATCTTGACGTAAGTAATTACTCATTTACCTTGGGAAGTAACGCTAATTAAGCCACTAATTTATGATCCTTCTCGAAATGCGAATATAGGAGAGAACCTCACATCTCTCTCTCTCTCTCTCTTATTACGATTTCAAACTAACATAAATTTTGCTGACTGAATCAATTGAGATGTTAACTACTTAATATACCTTATATTATACCGTCTAACCAATTGGAAATTCTAATTAACAAATCAAAATCGAATTGAAAATAATTCATGTTGATTGAAAGAGGTGAACGACGTTAAATTGCCATAAGAAAAATTAAAGATGAATCATTTTTCTTCTTTTCTCTTGCATCTAGAAAAAAAGAAAAAAAGAGAAGAAAGAATTTAAACGAACCTCTATAGAAAATAATTTACATCGTCCGTTTTTACTCTACTACACTATTACACCTCGTAACTCTAATGGATAACGTAATCTACCACCATCACCATTCCTCTCACCTTCGAACGATCGCATCATCGCAAGCACTTATTTATGAGCTTTCATAGCGCGAGATCTCTCTTCTCGCTTATGCATTACCCCCACCATCCGGCCATTATTATTCCCTCCTGCTTCATTCGAAGTACCTCAACTCGACTGAGAGATCGGATTTCGAAACGTTTATGAGTGCTGCTGTATAAGCTTATACGAGAGGAACATTTTATTTATTTCTTTTTTTTTTTTTTATCTATTCCTGGTTTATATTTTCTACTTCTAACGAACGTTATTATTTTTTCTCTGTTTTTTTTTCTTTTTTTTTTTGGTAATGGTACCAATAGTAATATTTAATTAACGTCGATTAAATTACTCCGACGTATAATCAAAACCGTGTTATTAGAAATGGAATTATTATCGAAAAATCGATATCAAACGGTGATGAATATTTATTAACAGTCGATTCACGATCGTCCTGCTCCTAAACGGAAGGTACGAATTTCCGTTTGTTGATACCTTGTGTGAATTTTGGGGAATCGCAGGTGTGCAGAATTTGCAACGCAACCGGTCACAATTGTCAAGTGGCGGAAGGAAGTAAAGCCGGTCCCGGAATCGACGGTGCGGACTTTGTGTTTTATGTGTCCGCAATGCAAACCGAGAGATGTCACAAGGGATTGACGGTTGCTTATGCTGCTCACTGTCAACAGGAAGCTGCATTGGATCGGTGAGTGTATATTTCTGAATAACCTATACATACATAAATCTATGTATCTAATATACATATGTTTGTTTATATTTGTTACATCTGCAATCATTTCTTAGATTTAAATATTTCCTTCCTTCCTTCCTCCCCTCATACAAATTATAATAAAATAATACTTAAAAATATTAACAAACGCGATTATATAATAAAAGGAGACTATAAAATGAATATAAACCATTAGGTAAATGGTTCTTTTTCACTCTCAACGATGTAACCTAAACGTTGAATTTAATTTTTGTCCTAGGATTTAATCAACGGCGCTTAAAAAAAAGGGAGGAAGAAGCCCTTTACGGTGTTACATACAATCTAGCTAGGGAACGATTTGCTACGTTTGATAGATATACGTCGAATTTAAATATTCACTCAGATTTGCAAGGCAGATGCGAACGCGTATTGTCCACTATCTCGCGTTTCCAACCCCCTTCTCAACCCAACTCAGCTATCCCATCCACCACCATTCACCCTATCTCCCACCTTACACCTGTCTCTCTCTTTTTGTCATTGAATCTCTCTCTCTCTCTCTCTCTCTCTCTCTCTCTCTCTCTCTCGTTTTATATATATATCTTTCTTTTTCTCTGGAACTGAATCATATTTTTTCGATGATCGATTCGCGCGTTCGAGTTTTAATGTAACACACCACTTTATTGAAATTGAATATTTTTCAATATAGACCACGTACTCGCTTTTATCTCTTTTTCACTGATTTTCGCTCTCACTCTTACTCTTTCTCTCTTTATTTCTTTTTTTATTCCTTTCTTGATCCTCGAACGTGCGAAATTCAAATTTACCCCCAACCTGCACTACTTACGAATTTCTCTCGTATTCCTATCTACGAATATCCGAAGTATCCCACGTTTAGACGATTTATACTTAACTATAATTCATAAAGAATTATAAAAAAGAATGAGAGAGAAAGATTTTTAATATCTCGTTAAATATATACAATCATATTTCTCGTAACACCTTGTTTGAATAAATGTATGAACGCGAGTATTTACACGATAGAATAGAGAAGAAAAAGAAATAAGAAAAAATACAAAATAGATTTCTCGGTAACAGTAAAATGAAACGAACGAAGCGAATAATAAACATCGAAGTATATTTCTTCTTTCGCATAACGGGAATTCATTCGCCGACCGACTTAATTAACGTTTTCTCTTTTACCTCGATATTCTTTCGGAGCAAAAAAAAAAAAGAAAGAAAGAAAGAAAGAAAAAGAACAACCCTCTTCCTTTCCTCCTCCCTCACTCCCGCACGCCTACAGCCCTCTCCCCTTCTCGTATCGATTATATACAGTTGGAGAACAAATTATTGAGGAATACAGTTAGTAGCGAAAAAATTTCAATTCGCGATTTATTCATTGAGAAGCTTTTACTCTCCTCTTCGACAATATAACTACTACCTACCTATCTACCTACCTACTATACCTACCTACTATACCTACCTACCAACCTCCGTTTTAAAAGGAAGCATAGAAATGAGAAAGAAGAATCGAACGTTCCACGTGATTTAATATTTCCAAAGCAATCTATCAAACTTCCGTGAATATTTCAAATGCATTACGATTTCTTCCTTTGGATCGATCGAAAGTGAATTGAATTCATCCGTCAGTGGCACGTGTCACGAATAATATATCGAATTCGACTCTTAAAACTTTTCCTTCCTTTTCTGTTTCTTTCATATATTCTATTTTTCTATGATTAACCTGCATAAGAGTAAAAAGATACTAAAAACATATTCGGTGTTGTTCAGGAAAATACTATATAAATAACTACTATAATAATACTATTATAAAATAATATAAACAAACGTAAATATAAATAGTTCTTATTATTAATATTTGTCTATTTGTGTTTTGGGTGTTTGTTTTCAGACCGATCGCAGGACACGCAAATCTTTGTCCAGGTAGTATCAGTACGAAGCCACAAGAACTGGAAACATTACTGAGCACCGTTAAACACGAAATTCTTCACGCATTGGGTTTCTCCGTCAGTCTTTATGCATTTTACAGGGATAAATATGGTGAACCTAGAACGCAAAGAAGAAGCGATACTGGGAAACCTCCGTTGAATGAAAAGTATGTTTTCTAAAAGTATTTTAAGTTTAACATTAAAATCATGTATTTTTGACATAAGATTAAAACTTTCACAACTTCTTTTCATGTATCTATATTTTTATATATGCTAAATATATAAAATATATGAAATGTCAAAATATGAGTGGAAGTGAAAGAGACGTAGACGACAACGTAGATTACTTTTACGTTTCTATCTCGTTTTCTTTTTTTATATTTTTTTGAGAAAGAAACAAGAAGCAACAACGTCGTCGGTGGCTACAGCGATCCATCATCGTAACCCCGACGACATTCTTCCATCCCTCTTTTTCTCACCTGTTTTACTCCTAGCGTTCTCTTCCACCATGTTCGTCGTGTAGTATCTGCCTTTAAAATTGGAAAATTCCAACTTCTATCTCGCTTTCTCTCTTTCTCTTTCTCTTTCTCTTTCTCTTCCAGTCCACGAACCATAACGAACCGTTCCGGAGAGGAACGCGTTCGTACCGTCCTGCTTTTTGCCCATTTCTTTTTTTTCTCCTATTTTTTTTCCCCCATTTTTTGTTTTACTCTCTTTCACTTCTTTTTTTTCCTATTCTTTTTATTTTTTTTTTTTATTTTTTTCACTGTACTCCTCTCATATTTGCGTCCTTCTTCCTTCCTTCCTTCCTTCCTTCCTTCCTATTTTACATATCTGTCGCTCTTAAAAATTCAACCCCTTTAATTTTGACATCTATACGCTTCTAATATTCCCTCCCCACCTTAAATTGCAAATAATTTTTGTTTTCGGTTAGTTTTATATTTTGACTTTTATTTCAAATTCCTACCAGCTTATTCGAGAAAATCTCGACATTTTTTAACGTTCTCCCTCTTTTAATATAACATCCCTTAAATAATCATAAAAATATGTTTTAATGTCTCTCGTAATTACGAAAATGGTTATCTTTCAGTTCCTTTCTCCTTTTTTTTTTTTTTATTTTTATATTTTATTTCTCTCGTTGTTTACATCTCGTTGCATTTAAAAATCAAATCCGTTCTTTTTCATTTTTCCTTGACGTTTTTATACACCTGTAATAATTTTTTTTTATATCTCCTAACACCTTTAAAAGATTGTACGAAATGTTATTCCCTGATGTGTTTTTCTCACTGAAAAAAAAATAGCAAAAATTTATCTTTCATTACGATCAGCTAGATGTTATTTTCAAACGTAACCACACGTCGTGAATATATCTTTTCTCTTCTAAAATAAAAAAGCTCGTTTAATACTCTAATGACAGTAAAATGAAATGAAATCTTCTGTTTTTCTTTGATATCGAAAGATAATTATTAATTATCCGAGTTAATATTTATCCTTGATTGGATTTCTTTTGTCTTTCCTACACGATTACTGTTCAGGAAGAAAAGAAAATGAATCTTTTGAATGAATATTATTCTTTACGAGATTTAATTGGTCTAATTATTTTTTTTTGTATTTAATTTCTGAAGGGAACGATTTGATTTTTTTTAAATATGGAAATTAAAAATAATCTTTTACATGGAATTGAGATATTGTTTCATGTTCCTATTAGTCTCTTCTAGTATTTCGTAAACGTCCCAAGATACTAATGAATAAGATAGATAGATAAATAGATAGATAGATAGATAGATAGATAGATGGATAGATAGATAGAAAAGAGTATATATAGTCAAAAGTAATAATGTTTTTCACCTCGTGTTCGTACTCCGTGAAATGACCATTCACGGATAGATCCGTCATGTCGAAATATGAAAAGCGATGGCTGGGCTTGCTGTCGAAAACAGCCTTCTACTACCGTCCTGTATCAATCATACTATAACGAAAAATAAAGAAGAGAGAGAAAGAAATATATAAAGAAGATGAAAGAGTGAAAAAGAGAAACTAGAATAAGTTTAAATTACTCTATAAAAATTTCCAAAGATTTTAGAATCGAATTTTTCAATCGTACACAACTGGTATTCCTGTCATGTACTATGACACCTATTATCAATTCTTCAATGACTTTTTTTAATAACGTTTCAAATTATACCGTGTGTCTATCCATTGATCAATTAACTTGAACCGAACACTCTAACCAAAATTATTCAAAGTACTCCAGAATAATTTTCTTTCATCGATCATACAAACTTGTCTTTTACATTATTTTAAACATGTCAACTGTTTACGATTCGTAACACGCGTACATAAACCAATTTAACGTTTTAAAAATTATCATTGGTGTTTTTATTTGTTCATAATTTAAAAAAATATATATATCGTCTTTTGCGAGTGAAAAAAAAGTTGGTAATAAAGCAAGTACCCTCGTCCAAAAAATTATGAAAATTTTTTATCCAATCTTTTATATTCCACCAACCAACCTGGCCTACTTCATTTTATTTTTTATTTCAATTTCGAGATTGATCGTGAGTGGTTTTCAAAACAAAAAGAAACAAATAAATTTTTAATTAATTCTATAACGAGAAGAGCAGACAAAGCTGATCTTTTATTTTATCTCTCTTTCTCTCTTTCTTTCTCATTCGCGAAACGACCTTAATTAACGAATGCGATTAATGAGGAAAAAAAAAAGGAATACGATTACAAGGATGAGAAAGATAGAAAGAAAGGAAGAAAGAATGAATGAAAGAAAGAAAGAAGTAAGAGGAGGAAGATGAGGAGGAAGAGGAAGTAATAATTTAGACCCATATGCGCAGATTGCAAACGCATCAGTGGAGCGAGAGCACGATCAAGACCGTAACGAGGCCATATTGGCAAGTGCACGGTGGTTACGTCGAGAGGTCGATGCAAATGATCGTAACGCCACGAGTTCGTGCCGAAGTTCAAGCACACTTCGATTGCCCAAGCTTGGAGGGTGCAGAACTCGAAGACCAGGGTGAGGATGGGACGGCCTTGACGCATTGGGAAAAACGAGTCTTCGAGGTTCGTCCCTTTAAAACAATACCTTTTTCATTATTTCTATTGCCCTTCTCGAAATTCAATTTTGTTTCCTGATTTTGAAAAAAATGATCACATTAACACTTTGCGAACGATCGCTGCATAAATGGGTTTTTCGTAAACCATCAATTTGATCGAGCAACTCATATGTGCGTTTGGCTAAAACAACTCACAGAGTCTTATGGCCAAGTAACTTATTTTGAATAATATTTGCTATAAAAAATTATCTTCAATGTTTGTTGTCCTGACTTCTTATAATTGTTTTTTCCCGTAAAATAAAATATGCGCTTGGCAAAAACAACTGATAGATCCAAAATACTCGGTACAGTTTGCTTCCTACTGTCCTATCCGCAAAGGGTTAAAACAATTAATTATTGTAATTTAGTATAATAATTTAGAACGATTAATAAACTTAATCCTTGTGGTGTTTTATATGAACAGAACGAAGCTATGACTGGTACCCATACCCAAAATCCAGTTTATTCGAGGATTACACTTGCATTGATGGAGGATACCGGTTGGTACAGTGCAAATTACTCCATGGCACAAGAACTCGGTTGGGGTCGGCACTTGGGTTGTGATTTTGCTATGAAATCCTGCAAGGAATGGATATCCTCGAAATCGTCACGTTTATCGTAAGTATCCTACCAGACATGAGATTATTCCCCAGAATGGAAATGGATCCTCAAAATAGTCACGTTTTCAATGTTAACCTATTGAAATCTTATCTCTCGTACGATGTGAATTCTTCCTTTACACTCACCCATCTCCACCTCCTCTTCCCATTTCGTGTTTCTCTTTAACAAGAAAGCTTATTTCGTTGAAAGCTTTTCCAATGCATAAGAAACTCGATTATCCTGCACTTTAATACTTGACTTGTAGTTACTTTGATAAAAATTCTTAGCTATACTCGAGATCTTTACATTTTTATCGATTTACCAATACAAATATATCTTTTCTATCTTTCACCCTTTAACTTTTTTTTTCTTTATTTTTTTTTCGCCTGGTTCTCGTAGATTTTTTAACGAGAGACTTGACTTAATAAAGATCGTTTAAAATATTTGAAGTTAAATTAAATAATAAATTTATTATTAAACATTTTCTTTCTCTTTTTCTCTCTCTCGTGGGATATCGGAATAATGGCAGAGTGCAAAAGTAAGTAATAGAAATTCTTTGAAATAAAAACTAATAATAGAAGAAGAAGAGGAAGAAGAAGAAGAACGTAGCTTTTAAAAAATATATTAAATTGTACCGAGAAAGAGAGAGAGAGAGAGAGAGAGAAATAATCTCGTTATGGTTTTAACACCGTCTATTACATTTCTAAGAATGTGTTATATCTTATTTTCAGTGGGAAATCGATTCATCCTTTTTGCAATAAAGTTAAACAAGATCCATTACAAACTGAATGTACGGATGATCGTAGTTCCGTAGCTTTGTGCAATTTAGTTAAACACCCTCAACCTTTACCGAAAAAATATCAGGTAAATATTATAATTATTAGTTTACTTGAATTTTCTTTAATTAACAATATATATATTTAACATTAAACTAAATATATATATAGTTTAAATTATTCTAAGAAATATTATTATTTTTTAATAGAATTTCGATTCGATCCCACACGTACCACCCGGTGAAGAACAATATTACGGTGGTTCAGTATCCTTGGCAGATTATTGTCCTTACATCCAAGAGTTTACATGGCGAGCTCGTAACATTGTAGTCAGAGGTTCTCATTGTCTTTTCGAGGACAATAATCCACGTAAGTGTACAAGAAAAAAAAAATTAAAAGAAAAGTAGAAGAGCAATTTTTTTGAGTACTTGAAAATATTCTACGAAATGATTTTTTTTAACACGTTAGATCCAGAAAAGAATTTTGCTTTGGAAAAATATGGATCTCATTCGAGGTGTTTCGATCATACTAATCAAATGTGGGAAGAAAGAACTTGCAAACAGGCACGTCAATGGCAACATTGGGGTTCCGGTTGTTATCAATACAAATGCGAATCTGGTCGTCTACATATTATGGTATGTGAATATTAATTATACTAATTAAACATAATTATACTTAAATACATTAATTAGTTCTAATTAGGTTAATAAACTAAATAGAGGGATCTGTTCTATTTTACGATGAATAATATATTAGCTTGTCAAGTATGAAATGGAACAAAAACTGCACATAATTAAATTGAAATTTGCTTCATTTTATAGTTGACAATCTAATAACTTACTTCTAAATGATATTTATTAAATGTCATGTATATATATTTATTAATTACAGGTAGCTAATTATACCTACACTTGCTATCATGCTGGTCAAGAAATAGCTATCAGGATTATTCAAAATGATTGGCTGCATAAAGGAGCATTGATATGNTCAATACAAATGCGAATCTGGTCGTCTACATATTATGGTATGTGAATATTAATTATACTAATTAAACATAATTATACTTAAATACATTAATTAGTTCTAATTAGGTTAATAAACTAAATAGAGGGATCTGTTCTATTTTACGATGAATAATATATTAGCTTGTCAAGTATGAAATGGAACAAAAACTGCACATAATTAAATTGAAATTTGCTTCATTTTATAGTTGACAATCTAATAACTTACTTCTAAATGATATTTATTAAATGTCATGTATATATATTTATTAATTACAGGTAGCTAATTATACCTACACTTGCTATCATGCTGGTCAAGAAATAGCTATCAGGATTATTCAAAATGATTGGCTGCATAAAGGAGCATTGATATGTCCACGCTGTAAAGATATTTGTCAAGTAAGATTTATATGATAATCCATATATTATTTTATCCATTAATTATAATAATTATTCTAATCGATTTATTCTAATTATCAATGTGTATCGTTAACGTGTTTAACTCCATATATTTTTTTTTTCATTTAAAAACATACAACTTTTATTCATAGATTCTCTCCCAATAGATAATACGTGTTCCCAAATATTTCTAAACTTTGTAAATCTTAATTAACAATAACTCAAATCTTGATGAAAGATTTTTTTTTTTAAATCTGTTACAGGCCGAATTAAAATCTCGAGGTGATTGGTGCAAGCCCGGCGATGAACATCCACCTGCAACTTATTATCACAGAGACAATCTTGATTGTTCATCAGCCGGAAGCCTTAGTTCCAGTTTACCAGTTACCATTCTAATTGTTTATTTATCTTTCATCGTTAGATGATATGACGTTGTCAATTCTAGTAAGATTATTTTCGAGGTACCATCTCTGACTCGATAAATACGACAACTAATTTACGATAATTCATCATCGTTGTTCCGTTATAATACTTTTAGAAATCACTATGTTCTATAAATACTGATATAAACACACACACACACACACACACACACACACAATTACACTAAACAAATTTTCATCCAGCTATTGAACGAAAAAAAAAACAAAACAAAAACATTCTTCCTAAACAATCCTTTTTTATTTTTTAGCTGTCGAGTGATTACGGGTAAAACAAAATTAATAATAATAATAATAATATTTCAGTCCGGACTATTTCGATGAATGAAAATAAAAAAAAGAAAACCTTATGCGATTTTATATTTCAACTCGTTCGTTTGGATCAATTTTTTTTATTATTTTTATTCGAAAGATATGAATATTATTATTATTATTATATATAAAAAAATTGGGTTATATCTAGAACGAAACAATTGATTATTTTATTCGCAATGATAAAAAAAATATTGCGAAATGAAACACTAACACATTCTATACTTCGTAAACTGACATTCCCATTTATAAATCTTTCCGTTTAAAGTAACAAAGTTTAATATGCAATACACGTATGTGTCTAATGTATAATAATCTTCTTTGTAAGATAATAATTTTATTCTTCATTTTTTACGCTTAGAAACATTTTAACTTGTAAGTGAGAGAAAAAAAAATAAGAAACAATGAGTCATATCGAAGTGTTTTTTAAAGCAGACATGTAGAAGGATTAAGGATGATTACGATTATGATTATGATGATGATAATGGTGATGACGAAACGGTGGAAGGAGGAGTTGGGTAGGTGGAGGGTGAAGTGACGTGTGTCCAACGTAATCGTACATATTTATGCAATTATCCATACAACACATAAATATACACATACGCATAAATACTTATACGAAAAAAATTTCACGGTGTCACACACAGGGTCGTTGGTTGGACAATATTTAATTAAAAAAAAAAAACAGGAAAAAAAAAATACATTGACATCCGAGATAACTTCTACGCGAATTAATCGATAAGTTGTAAATAATTTTACGAGAATAATAATAAAAGAAAAGAAAATAAAACAAAATATATACTTATTAATTAACAGATGATAAATTTTTATGAATATAAGAAAAAGAAATATTAAAAAGAAAGAACAGAACATTGGGGGAGGGTAGGTGGAATAAAAGAAGAAAAAAAAAAGGAAAATAGGAACGATCGCAATGATCGTAATTAATTATCATAAATGTATTAAACATTAGAGAAGACGTTTCAATTTCGTTTTTATTCTAAACACTTTTAGAGACTATATATAATAAATATATTAAATAATATTAATATTAATATTAATAATAATGATAATGATAATCGATCTTAGAAGATCGTGTGTACGTATTTTAATCGCTTCGATAAAGATCATATTTTTATTTTCTGTTTTGCAAATTTTGAAGAAAGAAAGAAAGAAAATCTTAGTGCATCGAAGCCTCATCATCTTTTTCTCGATACATTCCGAAAGAAAAAAAAACTAACAAACAAACAAGCAAACTAATTTCATAATAGAAAAAAAAAGGATCGATAAGTTGAATTAATTTCGATTAAGTGAAATTTTAATCGGAAGAAAAGTATAATAATGAATTTTATATTACAACACAACCGAAGGTGGAGATAGATGATGTTTAATGTTAAACCGAAGTACTTGTCGAATTTATCTTGTATAGATAAAATGACATTTTAATCTATACTTTTGTACAGATATCTATTAATGTTTAAATAAGTAGTTTACTGTATTAAAAATACCTTTCAAAGCGTTTAAATATTGGGAATGTAAAGAAAACGTCTATATGCTCTGAATGTATGCAACGAGTACGTGTCTCTGCAGTATGCATAAATGTGTGTGTATGTGTATGTGTGTATGAATTGAAGAACAAAGAGGGTGAGCGTAAATAATAAATATGTTTCTAATCTTTTCAAGGTACCATCGAAAATAAATCTTCATTTTAGCCATCGATGCTGTATACAATTTTCTATTGGAAAAAAGAACACACCATAAAAGTAAAAGGGATAAAAATAAATCTTATATAAATTTAACAAATATAATAAGAATAATAATAATTATTATTATTATTATTGGTCCGATTGGAAAAAAAATAAAAAATCCACGCGTGTTCTGAATTTTAAAAGTTTCTAGTTAAATTAATTACATTGTAAGTGTTTTCCAATGAACTCTAATTAATTATCATCATTCCTAGCATTGCAGGGTAATCATTGTCATCGTCGATTACTTCGGATTAAAAATTCGATTAGCGACTAACTCGGTATTAAAACAAAAGTTAATACAAATATACAATATCTATAGTTGTGTGTTATATGAACATACACGAAGTTCATGTCCTATTCGATAATAATCTCCGTCTTTTGATTACTATGTGCCATCCCTGTAAGAAAGTAAATTATTATTATTAAACAAACAAATCCTCTATTAAACGATTTAAGCAACGAGAACTTCAAAACTTGTTTCTTTTCGTTGTTAATATAAAAATATGAGACGTTGTATGATGTTATCTGTTGAGATGATACAATTTTTTTTCAATAACAACTAATAAAATGTCATCTAATAATTATACGATCTATCGAAACAAGAATAATATTAAAAATAACAAGGAAGAGGGTAATATCGTACGAGAAATACGCGTTTAAGGAGTTCAATTACACCACCATTTCCTTAGATTATTTTTTAATAAGATAAATTATTTGCGAGTGGAAAAAAGAAGAAGTTTTAAAAATTATAAATAACGAGAAGATAAAAAAAAAAGAAAATATTGAGATGGTTGTGAATGTTGTTGCATTTCTTTTTTTATTTTCTCGATAATTCTATATCTTCCGATACGAAGATGATCGTCCGGATAAATCTTTTTAATCTACTTCTCAAGTATAAAATAAAAATAAATAAATAAATAAGGATATTGTATATACGGTAACAAAACAGTTAATTTTTCTACTGTGGGATAGAATAATTATATTTTTGACGTGTATACCCACATGGTGTGGTGTAACACGTATCGTGTAATTAAAATTACATATTTTTCTTTCCTTTTTTCATTGAATTCTTTTAAATGAAACGAACGAATTTCATATCACACAAGAAAAAATAAGGAAGGAGGAGTTTTCACCACAGCGGAGAATTTAACTGTGCCTGTGATTCCGGACGTAAAAAAAAAAATGAATTTTTCTTAGAAAGTAAGCGAAATGTCATTTGAGAATAAAATAAAACAAAAAATAATAATAAAAAAAAAAAGATAACTGGTTAAATGCTATTGGGAAGTCGTAATTAACATTGTGTACTTATTCCTCTTTTTTTTCCTTGCAAAAATTTCCGCCGATTATGGAAAGAAAGAAACAAAAAATATATGTATTAGGTAGTCAAGTATGAAATGGAGCAAATTTCAATTCAATAATGTGCATTTTTTGCTTCATTTCATACTTGACAGTTTAATACATATAATAAAACGAATTGTGAAAACGTGATTCTTTACGAATTCGTCTGATTATAATTATGTTTTTATGACCACGATAAAAATGTATACAAGATAATAAACGTTTAAATCTTTAGAGTGTTATTGGTTTGTCAATTATAAATCTACATGTATCTAAATAATTATTATATAATATATCTTACAATAAGTAGAGATTCATTTTCTCCACGTGCTTTTAATTTTTTAAGAAAAGTCCATAAATCGAATTTTGTATCAGGAAAATATGATATAACAGCAAGTGACACGTTTTCGCGTTTCCAATTTATAATATTTGTGATAGGCATGGAATAAAATTAAATACTTTTATAATTTTATTTATCTTTTTTTCTATGATACTAGAAAATATTTACATAATAAAATTTATTTTTTCTATATTGATTTCATTTCGATTTTTTTCTGAAATTTTGAAATGTTAATAATCAAATTGAAAGGGGGATGAAAAGGTAAAAAGTTGAAAATCGTTTTAAAAAAACGTAACACACGTTATCTACAGAAGAATATTTTCTATTTAATGTGTCCAGACCGAAGATATAAAATGTTTGATAGACAATAAACAGCATTAACAATTAATATATAATATTCAAAGATAGATATTAGCCCTCCATTGTTATTTTATTTTTTATATATATTTTTTTTTATACTGGATTTCTTAATTATTTTCATTTGTCAGAACAAAGAAAGATCGTAGATTATTGTATTTATTTATAATATTAAATATATGATTATATTTTCATATTTTTATTTATTTTTTTCTTTTTAATTATAACTTTTATGCCGCATAGAGTTTTTTTTTCTTATTATTTAAAAATTGAATTCAATGTATATAAATTTAATCGAATGTATTATGCAATAATAATAATAATAATAATAATAATAATAATAATAAATAGTAATTCAGTGCAGAATAAAATTAGTTTAGTTTGTTGTTAGTTGTTAGTAATATTTGTTTCTGTTATTAGTTAATTAGTTAGTTAGTTATAATCTTATAAATATATGTAACATTAAAATCTTGATTGAATCATAGATAACATTTAGAACAACAGCTAAACCTCGATTGCTTTCGGCCCATTCGTCGTATTTTATTTGTAGATGATATAACCAACTCTCACGAGTTTATCCCATTCGTATATTTCTTTATTATTTTTATTTTTATTTATATATATATATATATTTTTATTTTTGATTCTCCGTGTTAACGAGATTACCGGTATAATACGATTATGGTAATAATAATATCACTTACACAGTTGGTATTTTTCGAGAAGAAACATCGAAGAAAATAAGAACAACCGTTTTGATACAAAATTATTTTGATTACGTAGAAACGATTTAGTTGATGATATTCAATTAAAACATAACTTCATTCTAAAATAAAATAATTTAATTAATAAAGCTTTTAAAGGAGCACGTGAAACTCTAATCGATTGACTTGAAACGATCCTAGTGCAAATTCTATAATTTTGTATATTGAAAATTTGATGTTACCAGTCTTATGTTTTGTTGTTGTTGTTGTTGTAATAACTCAGATAATATAAAATAAAATGATCTAATTAATAATGCTTTTAAACGAGCACGTGAAACTCTAATCGATTGGCTCGAAACAAGAACTTACATTAGTGCAAATTTTGTAACTTTGTACATTGAAAATTAGAAGTTAGCAGTTTTGTGCTGCTGTAATAATTCGAATAATAAAAGATAATATTTTCGATAAGAAATATTACAATTAACATTCGTTAACGGTGTAACAATTTCAATTCTACGATTGATTTATTCCACCTAATTATTATAAATAAATAAAAAAGAAATATTTTTCCTATACTATTTTATTTCATTTTAAATAATTTTAATTCAAATTAGTTATCTCTCTTCTCGATCCTTCTGTGTAAGCATTGTTTGTTACTTTAATTAACATTTACTCACAACCAGCTGATGATTTGTGATCGCTTAATAATCCCGCTTATTGTTAATTTATTTATTTTTTTTTAGCTATAATATTTCGAAAAAGGAACGTCGATACAAGGTACGCAACTATGATTTTTCTTTATTTTCTTTTCAAAGCTCTCTTCTTCCGTTTGTTTTTTATTTTATTTTATTTTTATTATTTTTTCTTCTTAATAAGCTTTTCGTCTATTTGCAGTCTCATTTATACACGTGAGTCTTGCGAAACGTATGATCGCTATTTTCTTTCCACCCCTTCCTCTTTTTTTATTCACCTCGTTTATCTTTTCTCGTTTTACTTTTTCTCTATTTTTGTCTTATTTATTTATTTTTTTTCATCATTATTATTATTATTAAAAATCGTAAGGTGCCTCAAACTCTTTTTCTCTCTTTCTCTCTCTCTAATATATATTTTGTTAATTGTGGACTGTTTATAATATAATTATAATATAATGTAAAGATATCGAAATAGATTTCGTACACTTTCCCGAGGCTCTAAAAGTTTATTTTTATTTTTTTTTTGTTATTATTTTTCTCTTTTATGTGTTTTTTTTTGTTCTTTCTTTCTTTTTCAATGGAGCATTAAATCAGCAAAAAGTTAGTTTATATTTCTTCTCCTCGTACCAGTCAAATTTTGAAAGAAATTATTTTATTAAAGGATAGTTGCTCGAAAAATATTCCTAATTAATTCTTTGAAAAAGATACTACAAAGCTGAGGAGAAACTCGCCTGACCTGTTTTTCTTTCAGATTGACAGATTGTTTTTTTTAGTTTTCTTCTTTAACGTTATCTTACCCCACGTATATAAAGCTTTCTTATTTTAATATCGTAAAAGGTAAAAAGACATTGGTAATATTAAATTAGCTGCGTCTCGCAAATAACTAAAATCGATGATAGTAATTTAATCCTAATAATAATAATAATAATAAAAAGAAAAAAAAAATTAACATAAGAGAATATTAAATTATTTACTCTAAATATAATATTTAATAAATGCATTTAACATTAAAGAAAAATCGAAATATTTGCTTTAGTTTAAACAGACTCATAGAACAAAGTTCTACATTTACTCATACGACTTTTGTTCGAGTGAAAATAATTAACGAATCAGGGTACAACCCCTCTTATTATTTTTTCTTTTTTTTAAACAGACTTTTCATCCATAGAGGCACACATCCTTGAATATATATTTCTAACTCCCAATGACAGATTTTCATTGGAAACCACTTGACACGAGATTGCATGCACTTATTTAAATTATTTTCGTACCGACTTATCGACACCTTCGAGACGAGCTAAATTTTTCCTTTCTTTTTTTTTTAAATATAGATTTCTTAATTTATAAATCTTTATTACAATAGTTTGGTATTTTTATGAGTATTTTGATAGGTACTTCATTCTCGATAGGGATTAACATGTTAAATGTTATGTATACATATATATATATATATATATATAACATTTAACATGTATAATATATATACTATATATACATCTAAGTATATTTATGTATATGTAAATATATATTTGATAAATATATATTTATTACATAAGTATAATATATCTCTTATCAATAAATGTGTAACATTTTAATATTTCTTGTGGCTATCTTGATCAAGTGCCTTTTCTTTCCCTGTTAAATTTTTAAAATGCATTTTATATGCAACATATTATTTATAATTATATTTAATTTCATATATATAATTAATTAATATATAATTAAAGTTTCTTTCACTTAGCAATAATCTTGCGTTTACTTGATCGTACATTTTTCTAAATATATAAATGCATGTATATATTTACACACATACGTACACGTATTCGCATATATATATGTTTTTTTTTTTATATAGGAATAATCTTCAGAAAGAATTTCTTTTTTTTTACGAAGCAATGATGAGTATCTTTAAAATGTAATGGAAAATAAGAGTTTTAAGATATTAAGCTTAATCATTATTATTAAATACTATTTAATAATTTTCATTAATATGAGAAAAATCCATCATCGAGACAATAAGTATAATTCATTTATTGTTAATAATATTTCAAGTATTAATTATGATAGTTTCTCTTTTTTTTTTTTTTATATTTATATATATATATATACAGATAAAACGTATTTTACGTGTAAGAATTTTCTGATGCGGCACACAGAGATTACACAAATATTTTTGAACATTAGTCTTCTACAATGATATCAGCTGTTTCACTTTTTTTTTTTGTTGTTTTGCTTTTTGTCTTTTTTTTTTTTCTTTTCAATACACGTATAATATTGTATAGTAATTTTTACGATAGTAATACTGCGAAGAAAAACAAAACGAAAAGTAAAGTTAAGTAAGTTAAAATAAAAAGGAGAAATATATATATAAAAAATTAAATAATAATAATAATAATAATAATAATAAAGAAAAAAGGATCGAACGATAATCTTAAAATTATTACGTGTCAATTTTTTTTCAGTCAACAATTATTTTATTGGCACCGTATTTTTTTTTAAAGAGAAGGTTTAATTAGATTATTTCTAAGGAAAAAAAATAATAATAATTATGGCGATATCGTTGCTTTTAGATCGATATGAAAGATTCTTTTTCGTATATGTGTAATATTTAAGATTATAAGATATTAGGAAGTAGAGATATAAAATAGAGAAAGAAGAACGATTGCAAAGAAGCAACCAAATGAATGACAACAGCACACGGTGTAAATATTCTAGTCTGTCAAGTATGAAATGGATCAAAAAATGAACATAATTGAATTAAAATTTGCTCTATTTCATACTTGACATCCTAATAAATATATAATTTAATAATTTAACAAACTAATAGAAAAAACTGTAATCTTAAAAAACGTGTACCGTATTATTCTGAATAAAAATTCAATAGTATTTATTCGAAAGATTAATAATTTATATAAATATTAAATATAAAATAATAGATTGATGATAATAATAATAATAATAATAATTTATATAATATAATAATATATTAACATATTTATATATATATATATTATATAATAAAGATAATAATAATTTCAATCTCGTTGTATCGTTAAATCGAAAAAAAAATGTCATTCGCGTTAAACATATTTTTTTTTCAATAAATTAATAAATAATTATCCGTTAAAATAATCCTTACTTGATAGGAGGGTATACATTAATCTAACCTTTTTTTTTTCATTCTACTAGAAAATATTCTTCTATCTCTATTAGAAATCTCTTTTAATTACTATGCGTAATACAATACGCGATTAAAATTTTTTTATTATCATTAATACCACTTCTTTCTTTCCTTCTTTATTTTTTTTTTTTAAATAAATCTCTTGTAGATTTTTTTTTAACTCTTCTTAACCTGTTTTTTATCATTTGTTTTTTTTGAAAAAGAAATAAAACAGAAGAAATTTCTTGGCACCTGGTTTTAACATTGTCAATGTCTCATCGTAATGAAATATATTGCAATTAGTTTGATCAAATTCATAAACAATTTAATATTTATACATATATATATCGATTAGAAATATATTTTAAAGTAAGGGGGATGGAGGGGTCAGGGGGAACAAGAGATTTAATATATCAATATTTCTTAGTTATTTTTTTTTGTCCTTTTTTCTTGTTTTCTTGTTTTCTATTTGATTTAACACGCGAACACAACGAATCTAATTTGTTCATTTATTATTATTATTATTATTATTATTATTATTAATTTTTTGTTTATTAGTTTGTTTAACGATATGACAGCAACCATTGCACTCTCCTCGGCTTAAAAATTATTCATTTAATAACAGTTTTGTTTAATATTGATTGTGTGACATTGATATGCTCTCAATATTCTTCAAAATTGTACGTCCTATTGGGGAATTTGAAAGATATCGTATTAGCTGAGTTATCAACTTTCTTTAATTATAATCTCTCGTTAAAAACCATGATTATTGTTTCGTTCGTTCAAATAAACGAGTTCTTATCTGCGATCACAGCTCGACTGACAGATATTTTTTTATGATCATTCAACGTTCGTTCACAGCCATTAATAGCATACGTTATTTTACAATTGTGTATAATGGTACAGTTTGTTAAAAAATATTTTAAATGTAACAACAACAATAATAAATTATATCAATACAATTTAAAATTGATTAATTAAATAAAATATTAACTTTATAATATAAATTTCATATATTTTTTAAATACTTCATTTCTATTGTTACTTAAACCAATAGTAACGTTTATTTTGTTGTATTATTAAAATAAAAATATTGTACTTTGTTTAGAAAATGTAATAAGCCAAGTTTTGACATCTGTGTACGTGTGTTATTAATGACTGGAAGCTATTTGTACTTATAATTGGCCGTACATACCGAAATATTATAAACAAAAGTAAATAAATATTAATATTTAATTAAATATATATTAAAAATAAAATGTTCAAACTGTGCATGGCGTTCAGGTACTCTCTACGATATCCTGTACATATCAAACCATCTGAAATTTGTCCACTTTGCCTATCCCTAAATAAGATATATAATACTAATCGAGGAAATACGTAAACTCTTTGGTTACAATTATTTTTCTTTTTTAAATATTACACGAATAATGGTATCTCATTAATTGTTAAATATATATTTACATCGATTTATCTCGCATCTTCCTTTATCGAATCATTCACGGATTTTTATTCGAATATTATAGAATTTTTAATTCGATTAAACTTATTCAATCACATCGTACATTTGCGTAACTTTCAAATTAGACTTACAAAAAATTATTATGAATTTTTCTTCTTCTTTTTCTTGTCTTTTTCTTTTAAGTACGTGGTTCGTACTCGGGTAATGAGTAATAAGTGTTTTAAATAAAATAACGAAATAAATTTAATATAATAATATCGAGAGACGAATCTTAAACATTATTTCAATATGAATTATGTATAATATAATCTAATAAAAAAAACAGTATATATATTGAAATATTTAATAATCGTCTCCACTCCATGACACTACGTTCAAATTCAATTAGAATGATTTGTAAGAGAGAGAAAGAGAGAGAGATAAAAATAAATTCTGTTTATATAGGTGTGTGTGTTTGTATTTTTATTTTTTACTAATAATAAATTTAACTAATAATAGATATCTATTTTTCTTTTGGCAAGATTAACGTTTTGACACTCGAAGGCTCATTTTTGTCGGAAGATTGAGAAAATCGATAAACTGTATATTTAAACTATTGATTGTCAGATATGTGTCAACGTCCTCTAAAATGTCTTATTTTTAATTTTGTAATTTTTAAAGACGTTTTAGAATATTTTAATTGATTTATTCATTGATATAAATATTCATCCAAATGTGTCATGGATCCACATATTTATATAACTCACTCGTATAATATCGTTTACTTTAAAAGTAAACAAAAATTCGGATTTTAAATGTAGAAAATATTCAATTCATTAATCGAACTAAATTCTATGTGAAGATGCTTTCTAAAACGTTCATACAGCATCGTAACTAATAAATCACTATAATAAATCACGTTTTTTGTACTATACATAAACAAGAAAAAGGAACAATATTTTTTACAGAATTATGCTACTATCTTTTCGCGATAGATGTACTCGTTAATATAAACAAACAATATTTAATTTAAATTTCATTAAGCTTAATTAAAAGCGTAATTTAATAATCATCCTATCTCATATTTTCTGTATCCTATGCATTATCTCAGAGTTAATCATTTCCATTCTTGCATATACTGGTCCTTTAAACTCTAATCGTCATTATATGCACCGGATTAAAAATGTATTTCTTTTTTTTCTTGGACTGTGTTATCGATCTTTCTCAATATATAATTAAATTTGAAAAGTTGAAAAGTTGGAAAGTTTGAAAAATCTTGATTTTAGAAGCGAGTTAACTTTGTTTCTTCTAGCAAAGTGTTTATCGTATATTTGTATACATGTAAATGTAATTATCCTTTTTTTTTAATATTTTTTTAATATTTTTTTTTATACTTTTTTTTCTTTTATAGAAAGAACAGAGTGTGTGTGTGTGAGAAATAGAGGTAGAGAAAGAGAAAGAGAGACAGAGAGAGAGAGAGAGAGAGAGAGAGAGAGAGAGAGATCCGAGGATTCGCGATCCAACGTTGTTGAAACAAAAATGGACGTATGCAAAATTGATCCAGGACTTAAAGATAAAATAGTCGTATCAGTGTGGACGGGGTTTAAACATGGGCTCTTTCTTTCTTAGTCTTCTTATCTTTTTTTTTTCTTTTTTTGTTTTTTTTCTTAATAATTCAGAACACGATATAGTGTTTGTTGTTTTCTATTTGTCGATACTAGTAACGTCGATTTTATATATTTTTGTTTTTGTTTTTCTTAACAAAGATCGACAGACTGACCTAACCGCGTAAACAATAAGGGAAATGAAGAAAATAAGAAAAAGAAATAAAAAAAAAAAATACACAAAATTATTTTTCGAAATAAAAAGTATCGGTGTATTATAAATTGATTATTTTGTCTAGTAATCTTATAGAATAATAACGTAGCATCAGGATATTACTGAACTTCTCGTAGTATTTTTATGTTTTAAATACAATTAGTAGAAAACGTTGGCTCGCGTTAAAGATACGCTTTTTTTTTTCTTCTACCTTCTTCTTTATTCTTCTTGATAGTAAGATGCGTTAATAATAGTGACAATTGTGAAGATATTCAAATGAATTGTTATAAGAATAATAATTATTATATCAAGAGTTTTTTGAAAGATCCAAAATAGTAACAGACTTTTCTTATATAATCCCTTTCGAACGGTGTGTCACAGATGATCATCTGTGGTGATCTTAGAATTAAATATATATATATATATATATATATATATAGAATAATTGTATTTGTCTCTTCTAAGTTATATATATATTTTTTTTTTTTGAATGGAAACATTGATAAAATTTTTAATTGCATTCCTAATTGATCAGCCTGTATTTATTTCATCGACGCGTGACTTACGGAGGGCGGCAAATTGATCAAAGTCGAACTACTTAACCTCGATGCACGAGGCTCGATTTCCAAGGACATTCGATATAAATCCTTTTCGTTTAACAGCAACGACGAATCCAATAAATAATTCGTTACCTTAGTTATCAGCTCGATCTTGTAAGGTGTTTGCTGAAAGTGTCTTATTTCACGAATCACGTGAGCGATCTAATAAACAAATAGAAAAATGTTTAAAATTTTCATTTAATAATATTGAATGTATATTATTTTTATTAATTAATTAATATTGTATTTTATACCATTCGCATTTTGGAGAAATTAAGTAAACGTTCTTCGGTGAAATTCGGTGTACCTTCTTCGATGAAGGAAAGATCGGTAAGATATAGTCCTAGGTATGGAATACATGGTGGATCGCATCGGTGTAAAGCGTCTCTTAAATTTCTAAATCGTCCATCCGACGAGACGATATTTTGTAGTTTTTCTATTGTTTGTTTAGTCTATAACAAATTATTTTCAATTTAATTAAGTAAAATATTAAAAGAAGGAAATATATATTGGAATAATTTCATTTTGTAATTATTATCATATCAGGCATTAGGAATAATTGAATTTTATTCATTGAATGAAATCAAATAAAATTATATTTTTTATATATAATTATCTTACCGTTTTCGAAACTTTCTCCCAGGTTTTTTTCAGCCTGTAAACACTGCTATTGGTAAACGCTGCACAAATTTGTAACACGCCGTTGTAATTATGTAACACTCTGCTAATATCAGCAACAGCTGCCCACTTTTCAATAGCCGCAACCCTAGCTGACATATTTGATCTGCGAATGATCTCAGAAACTACCAACTGGGATACTTCGTTAAATCTTTTCGTCATTAATAAAATATGTGGTGCACGGGTAGCTTTGTCCGTTTTCATCCAAGCTTGACCGAGAAATTCCCTACGCGTTAAACAAATTTTATTTATTATTATTATATTGTTTTTTTTCTCACTTGTCATATCTTTCCAAAAATAATTTTCGAGAAATATTTTATTCACTTACTCGCTTGCAATCGATATGAATATTTGATGGTCGAGATACGTCATTTGTTCAGCTATTTCCAATGCTGATAAAGTTTCGATACTTTCTTTACTTGCCACCTTTTAATAAAATAACAATAATTAATAACAAATTATATATACATGATAAAAAAGAATAATAAAAAATAATTCATTGCAATTTAATTTCATTCGTGATAAATTATTTATTATGAACTTTACCAGAAATAAAATAATAATTTATAAAATAATTCTCACCTTGGGTGGAGTCAAGAGTTTTTTAAGATCAACTTTGTTACTTTCTGGTTCTTCTTTGGTGATCAATCTTAACAGCTGATTAGCAGCCTTGTGTTCAGCCGGTAAAAGATTAGGACTATAAATAATATCTTCGAGAAATTCTATAGTCAAATTTTTCAATTTCTGATCCAATTCAAAATCCTGTGCGTGTTTAGATACCCAATGTCTAAGAACATTAAGTACTCTCATAGTTGCAGCCGTTGACATAACTGATTCCTTGCGTCTGTTTTTATCGCGACACGAATCAGTTCGATTGTTTCCGTCACTGAGATAGCATTTACCAAGTACTTTATCAGGTGGATTACTCGATGCTGATGTTGCTATAGCAAACGCAGTTGCTGCTGTCGATGTACTGCTCCTGAGGTATGAGAGAGAAAGTAATAGATAAATTTGATAGATATTCATTTAACTAAGGAAGATCTAGCAGAGATTCGTTTTAAACCGACTCGTAACTTGATTTTCCATTATACCTAAAACCGAGATCAACAATATTTCCCGTATTTTCAATCTTTTAATAAATATCGATTTGTAGAAATAATATCCATTGGTTATTGTTGGAAAAAGAAAAAAGCAATTTTTCTCTTTTATTCATTTAACCCGCACGATTTATACTACTAATCTACGTTTCTAATGTGCAATCTAATTGACTAACCCGGCAAAAGTACAACGTGTAAAGTCCAGCAGTGAGCAATTAGGCATATCTATCGAGGTTCGGAACTATTTCTATTTCGTTTTAATTCGTCGAGATATAAGATTGTCTCTAAATGAATATAACAAAAATATTATATTTAAATAAAGAAAGAAAAAAATACAAAACAAAAATTAAAGTAACAAGTAGTTATGTATAATATTAATAGAAAAAATCACGAAAAATAGATAACGAATAGAATTAAAAAAATATTCGCGATAAACTAAGATTAAAATTAAACGGGACCTAATATGTATGTATGTATATATATAAATATATATATGTGTGTGTGTATGTAAGTGTGTCTGTGTGTTTATTTGTAATTGTTTAGATTTGACTAATGAAAGCACAGGCAAGCGATAGATAGATAGATTAGATAGATAGATAGATAGATAGATAGAAAAATTAATATATCGTTAAACGTTTAAAAGCTGACAAAGTATATGCGTCATGCTTTAGTTTTTGTAAATAAATAATAACATCATTTACAAAAAGCACAGATGAACGCACTTACTTACCAAATAGGTTGGGGTCCAATGCTATGAATGACGCAAAACAACATATGAATTACAGTTTAATTAAAAACGACGATTATACAAATAATAGAAATATATTCCCGGATTACGGTGATAGTACTCTATTTACTACATTATTTTTTTTTTATAGAAAAACGATTAGGTAAAAAAAAAAAACACACAACTAAAACGAAGAATAAAACGTGTCCAGGAGGTTCTACGGACAGAAAAAATAGATAAATTTCATATACCGGTTAATATATTTTGTTTCTATAGTTTCTTCGAATAATAATACACAATACTAATTTGTATAATAAAATAATAGATAAACAACGATAACGTATACATATATGATAATATGTATTATTGAGTAATACGATAAATACGTATAATAATAGTATAATAAGTAAGAAGGTATGGAAAGAATTTATATATATATAAAGAATCGTTACATATATTAGATAATTATCAAAAGATACGATAGAGAGAGAGAGAGTAAATTAGAATGCTAATAATATGATAAAGCACCAATGCGTACGAAACGTGAAAAGTATTTTCTTTTTCTTTTCTTTTCATCTTCTTTGTTTTATTTATTTATTTTTTTGTTTCAATTAAATATCTTTGATTAACGAAATAGAGATAATTGTTGAAAAAACGCACGTTGTACAAAATAATTCTTTATGCAGCCATGATACATTGAAACAACACGTATTTAATTCGTATACGAGATTATTTATTTAAAAAGCCCTAACGATTTTTTATTTATTTATTTGTTTTTTAATTTTCTTTAAAAATTCTTCTTTTCGAATTTTGAAAGAAAGAGTAATGCAGCATAAAAAAAATAACAATTTTCTAAGATTCGAATAACAATATACAAACTTGTTATATATATATTTATATACTATACACATGTGTAATTCGTACACGTATATCGTATATTGCAAAATCTACATGCGCTCTGATAACGTACAAAAAAATCACACGTACGAGTTAATACGAAGCTGGAAACCAACCTTCGGTGACTTTGTCGAAAACTGGTTACTACGACACCGGCTTTACTTGATGCCTGTTGATCGTGTTGAAAATTTCCTTGGGACGATGAACAAAAATCCGATTCTTGAATCGATCGTCTACTGGCCCAATAATTCTAATAAGAAAAAAAACAACACGATTCTATTAATTAAAATTAATATTTTTTTCTAAACAATCAACACGCGTGTATTTTTTAATCGAATCTCCAAAACTTTTATACTACTTTTTGTTTTGTTTTTAAACGTACTCCCGTTACAGTAGAAATCGAGCCACTTCTCATTCCAGTAACAGGTGCAGAAGCAACAGATGCTCTATGTTCCATGTGATGATGATGATGATGATGTTGATGTTGATGTTGATGCTGATGCTGATATTGAGTTTGATTAGTAGTAGTTTGAATCTCTCCAATTGATACCGGTGTTTTATCTTCTTCGGTCCATTCTCTTGTTTCCTTTTCAACATCGTGATCTTTGATTTTAGGTGTTTTCGGTGTAGCAGGAGTTGATGGTGTTTTTTCCGTTGTTTCGGAATCCGTTGATTTGCCTGATGTCAGTTGTATATCGGCATATGTAAATTGCACTTCTGTTTGGATTATATTCACATTTATATATTTTATTCATAAACGCAAAGATTTGTACTAATGTCAGTTAATTTTCATAATTAAAATTAGAATTAATTTTATATATCAATGAACAGATTAAGATTGAAAATAATTCATTTGAAACGAAATATTTCATTTTTTAGTAAAGGAAAATTCCAATATTTTATGAACATACGTGTTACTTTAGAAGCAGAAATAGAGTCTTGTAAATAAAATGATTTTAGATTACAAAATGCGTGCACACACATCTCTCCCCAACACGTGGAAAATTAGAAAAATCGAGTTAAAAATTTAATTAAAAATACTAATTTAATTATAATGTTACACACTTACCATCTTTGGAAGCTGTACATGTAGCTACAGGTGTATCAGTTTCTTCAGAAATACCTCTAGAAATTGTACCACCTTCTTGAGGACTAGGATCCGATCCAGATCCTGAACCCGTTGACCCAATTAGGGTAACCGTACTTAAATTGCTCGGTGAAGATGGTGCACTCAATACTGTTGCTTCTATAATTAAAAAAAAAACATTTCTATTACATTTAGTTTATAATTTAATTTAATTAGACGAGAAATATGAAAATTGAATAATGTTATTTAGAATGATTCGTTTGTTTTTATACCAGTAAGAGTTTCTGAACTGGATGATACGGCTATAACTTTAGGTATGGTTAAATGACAGCCATCATTTGCGGTATCATTGTCAACACGGATGCTGATTTTTCTTGACGTTGCTGGAGATTGAGTGGTCACGGACGGAGTGGATGATTGCAATGTTGGACTATGTTTCATGATCGATGGTGTCTCTGTTATCAACCCTAATTGCTGTTCTTCTTCCACTAAACCAAAAGGAACATTTAATTTCGTTGAAAAATATTAATATCAAACGTTGTTTTTAGTTTCACGTAAAAAATGATTAACATTACATTCGATGAAAACAGTTTAAAATATATGACAAATATTTCTCATTTAAAAATATAAAATAATTTTAATATTTCTTTGATTTGTTATTGAAAATATTAGAAAAATATAGACTCACATCTTTTACAACCACCACGCCAATGAGTCTTCGAATTTAACATGTGTGCTCCAGTATTAGACTCGTACATGTAATGTCGGTCTCGTTCACTAATTTCTGATCCATATCCTAATAAAAAAAAAAGTATTAGTATTTCTTTGACATCTTAACTTATAATAATTATTATTATTGTTATACACCATAATTTGCTCATACCCTAATGGACAATAAAAAAAATATATGGAAAGATAAAATAATGTTATATTTGAATAACATATAATATACTATATTTTTATTCTAGCAATAAGATTAATAAATAATTGTTTATTTATGTATTAATAAAAATATTTGATACCTGAAACAGAACTGGCACCACTAGTTCTTCTAGGAGAAACACTGCTTCGTCTTCGTTCATCCGTATGAGTTTGACCTTCACTCGTGGTACCTCCCAAAACATCTAACGATCTAAAAAATTGTATCAAATCTCTCAATCACGTTACATTGATCATTTTAACATTAGATTTATGGATTTCTTTGTATGTGTGAATGTAAAAAAAGAAACAAAATCTATCAAATGAACGAGTACCATAAATCCAGTGTTAATTTTGTTTGATTTTACTCACACGAGAGAACCACAAGGCATTTGTGCATCAGGTGGTTCAGTTTCGTAAAACACTTTCTTTAATGCTTCCAACACCGTAACACCATCGGTGAATACTCGGTAGGTCAATAGAAACGTGTTGAGGAAATCGATACTAAGAAATCGTAAGTCGGTAAGTCTTTGTAGTAGACGTTCAGGAGTGGCAGAGCGAATTTGTGGAATTTTACATGAGTTCAATGTACGACTGAACCTAATGTCTACATCGTCCTTGAATAATTTTGGATCGTTCCTAATCGATTGTGGCATCGTGACGGAACTTGTGTCCGACAACGAGCAGTGAAGGAGATCGTTGAAATGTACGTTGTCCATGCATTGACTTATGTCACTTATCCATGCTGCTTTTTCCTAATAACACACACAATTATACAATTTTGTTATTCCAAATGAATATCGTGTAATAGTATTTAAAAATTTTTTAAATAATTTCTACATTTTATACAATCCAGCTGAGTTACTAGAAATACCTAAAAATTACTAGACACCCTAGTACTACCCTATATAATATATAACACAGCATTCTCCAGAGATAACACACCATGTGTTTAAATATTTTTCTTATATTATGAAAATAATGATAAATCTAAATGATGACAAAATTTAACTATGTTTAATTGTTCATAATATTAACCTGCATAGTTGGTGCTATGAGATGAACGGTAACCAATGGCCCACCAGATTTCACATCGAGTACGATCTTGAAGTCACGATTTTGTAATTGTGAACTTGTATTTCCACTGCCACTTCCACTGCTCTCACTGATACCACTTGACATTGAGCATACTGAAAGTTCTATAAGTAGTGCGATCACTGTTCTATCATAGAATTAAAATAATTCCAAATATAATATACAGAAACTTAGAGATCAAGATAGCAAGAGTTTCATTAGAACATTATTCATTCAAATGTATATACTAAATTAATAATTAATTCAAATATTATATATAAATATAAATATATATAATTTTTTAAAATATTTATCAAATATACTCTTCGATCCAATCTCGTCTATATTCCATAAGTGATAATACCGTCATCGTCCGTAACACCTTGTTCACAGGGATCCTCTATGAGGACAGCATCCGATAATGGAATCTTGCCAATATGCGGTATCAAATTCAAACGTCCGTCATCGTCGGATTGTCGAGTTGTCAACAACAAATGATTAGAAAATAGGAAACACTGTCTAACAGCCTCCTTGTCGCTGGAACCTTTACCACCAAATGTTGCACTCAATCTGCTACGTGCTCCTCGTGGTTTGTCAAGGATCTGTACGAGAGAACCTAAAATTTAAAAATAAAAAAACATATATTTCATCGGTTAATTAAAATATCTTTTCAATCGATTAAACACTTTTTTCTTTTTTTTTTTATAATTTATTCACCCCTTTCCCCTCCTTTTTTTAATCATAAATTTTAAATTGTACCTGAATTTGAATAAGAAGTAATTTCAATTCTTGGGTAGTTTATTTCATTTATTTTTGATTCGTTTGCAATTTCGTTTAGGCGAAGTTAGAATAATTCTTGGTCCCCTATACCGATAAAATATATCGATATTGTACTTTAATTGGTCCCCATAACATATAAGTGGATTAGTTTTCTTAATAAAAAAAAAACAAATAATAACGACGAACGACGTTATACAAGATGGCAACACCGAGATAGGAAAAAACTCGTATTATTATTATTTTCAATATCTATTTTAATTAGACAAAAAAAATATTCTCTAAGAAGTTTGAGAAGAGTAAATAACTTAGGACGGATAACGCAACATTTAATGATAAACAAATGGTTATTTGTTTGATATCTCGTTTTATTTGTCCTTTATATCACCGTAGTAGTAGTATATCACTCGTACTTCGAAGTTGCGTGTTTCGAAGATGCGACAGGGTAGTCCTAACGTGGAATGAAATACGTTTGCGTGGTAACCATGTGATCCGATATTAAGCACGAGGAGACAGGATCGTATCAAGTGATTCGACTTTTTAGATAAAAAAAAATAATCATCCCTCTAAATAACATGGATATTTTTTATTAAACACGATAAATGAGAGATATTTTATTTTTTAAATAAAAAAATGATCGAAGTAATGTCAAATAATAGAGAACCTTCATCTGCAATAGATTCGAAATCAAACATATTTTTATATAAAAAAAGGTATTTGAATTTTTATTTATATCTCCAAATGCATTCTAAGAATTTTATTGGAAAATTTCATACTTTTTTCACATTTTTCCGAAATTTTCTTCGGTATAATTATAATAGAAAATATTTCTAATAAAATGAATATATGGTATGTATATACATATATATACATACGCATATATATCGCTCATTGTATCACATTTAATAGAACGTTCATACCACACGTGGATTTCGTTCCTGAATAGAACACTCTGCGCAGAATCGAGTTAACTTGGGAAATCAGTTTGATTAGTATTAGTGAAAAGTTAACATATACAGTAGTAGCATTGATTCCTGAGAAGTATGATTCGCGCTTGCGCTTAATTTTAAGCTTATACCCGTTTTTACCCACCATTTTCCTTCGATTCGTTATAAACAGAGGGTGCACGTGGTACTGTTCTGTTCGAACCCTTCCTCCCTCTTCTCCTACCCCTCCCTACCACCCCTCAACCCCTCAACTCTACAGTCGAGATCTTACCGACCGCGAGGAAAAATGTATTTCCATTTTCTCAACGAATGATAAATGTTCCAGGTTAATGACAGAAACGAAAGAAAGAAAAATAATAAGAGAAGAAAATATAAATAAATCTCAAAGATTTTCTCGACTTTTTTATCTATTTTCCATAACGTTTGAATGTAAAATTTGTGTATAAATCTTACCTTGCCTGACGAATACTTGATTGACGTCCAAAAGTATATCACAACCCTCGACGATCATTCTCTCGACTGCTAAATTTTTTCGCAAATTTTCCGTCTCGCTCACCTAAAATAATTCAATTATTTTCTTCATTTCTTTTTCTCCAAAATAAATATATTTATATATCGTTGTAAGTTATTAACGATAATAAGAAATCCTTGGATTTATTTCTATAATTGGAATAATAAATAATTGTATCATATTCAAATAAGAATATCGACGACAAACTTTTCATTGGTATCAATAAATTATTGGAAATAAATTATAGTTATTCGATTGTAAAGAAGGGATGAATCTATTCAGATAGAAAAACGCGTGTGTTACCCACCCTAATGTATATGTAAATATATACATATATATATTAATAATACATACCTCGTCATGCATTTGCCGGGACAAATCCTCCAGCTGTTGCCTGGCATTCTGCAAGCTCTTTCGTTCAACATGATCGTGGGGTGTATGTGCCAGAAGCTCGTGCAGAGTGATTATGTATCTCGGAATCTGCAATGATTATTATTAATTATAATTGTTCATTGTTTTAGCCATTTAATGACATTTCAAATAAAAAATAAATTATTAAATGCAGTTTTAGTTTTAATTAATTTTATATTAATTTTCCTTTTCGGGATTGTAGAGGTATTATTATTAAGACAAAATTAAATAGAAGAGTACTTCAAGGGTCATACTCTCGATAATACTCGGAATAAGGAATATTAGGTATATTAGATAGAATATAATATGTCAGATAAGAAATATATGCTAAAATGATAAATTTAGTAAGAAGTGTGAAAGGTAGATACATGGTCTTTCCAATTCAATACCTTTTCTAGGATTCTTTAAACTCTTTACATTATTCATAAGTATTTGATAAAACTATTCTCCGATTGAATCGATCGTATCTTAAAAACGTAGATATTTTCAATATTTCTTATAATCCGTATCTCTTATCTCTTATTCTTAACTCGTCGACTAATTTGATTCCTCTCGAGAATTTTCACGAGATATAAGAATAAATATAAAACAAATGGTATAATAATAATAATAATAATAAATAAGGACTATTGATGTTAAAAATACCTGACGCATCGGATACGTTAGAAACATTTCAAGTGATCGTCCCTGACATGCAGTCTTGTTCTCCAATCTACTGAGAAGTGCAACAAAAGGGGATGATGATTGCTTGCACTCGGTCAACACTTGAAGGCTGTAATGGTGGTTGCGCACGTATTCTTGATAAATTGACAACATTGGTAGTAGTATGTCGAACAAGTCACCTAAGATATTATAAAGCAAAATTTATAAGTAATTTAGATTTATTTATTTTTATTTTTTTATTTTCCAAAAGAATTTTCTTACAGATACCACGAAATTATCTGCTTTTTATATAAATTTAAATCGTCTTCAAAAATTACATGGTTACAAATTATTTAGAAATTATTTAGAAAATATATGATACCTACAATAATATCGGGCAAACGCCAATCAAATTTTAACGATTTAAATTCAAAGGAAAAAATGTAGTTCACATTTTATATTGAATTTGGTTAGTTGCAGGTGTATAACACCTGAAGCATTAAACTCTTCGTGATAACAATAAAAATAGTTTGTTAAAAAATACAAATAGTTGATAAAATATATCAATGTTTCTCTGGTATTGTCATGTCACATCATCATCATCATCAATGATTTTGATATATTCGATTTATATTTAAAATAAAAATAAATTCAATAAATTCTTGTCGAAACCGTGTTACGAACTTTTTCGAATAACCCGATGAAAAAAACCAACATGTATATCAATAAATATGCATGCAACTTGCCTAAAACTAAAGTGGGCCAGCTCTCCATGCGAGAAGTAAGACCCTTCAGGAAGATCTGATGAAGGAACAGTACTGTTTCGCTATTCAAAAATATACTATTCACGTCTTCGTGACTACATGGGGGTTTCTTCGAACTGGCAGCCATTTTGAAAGGCCTCAGGAAACAGCTAACCAATATCTCCATTTGTTCCGTGTATTCTTCCTCGGCCTCGACCATTTGAAACACCAAGCTGAAATACATACATACACATACACACACACACATACACATATATATACGATCGGTATATATACATATATACCATATATAAAAGGGAATACGATCGATTTCCCCTTCTCTGAATTCTTTTCTACTTTTCGAAGTTCTCCTACTCGAATTTCACTGATTCTCGGAGAATACGTGTACGTGTACGTGTACGTGTATGTGTATAGAAACCCCATGTATATTCCCTTTTGGTTGGGATCGATCGGTCAAACATTTAACAGAGAGATAGGAGGTTAAGTATAAAGCCGTTCAGGTTATTAGCTTCAACAGGTAGTATCTCTATTCGTATATATATATGTATAAACAATAGCCTCCTAATCATCGATTCTAATGAATATCATTAAAGTCTACGAAATTAGTTTTCAATGGACAATGAATCCTATTGGAAGATTTAATCGATTCGTAATTCTATTTGATTAAAATGCATCGTTTAATTCTTAATCCAGTCTAACAAATGAACCAACTATGATATAAATATGAATACCTTAATTTAGAAATATCTCGCTTCCTGACAGGAAAATGTTCCGCGTGAAGAAATAATTATCCTACTCTTTTACCTTTCTTTTCTCCTTAACTTACTTTCGTTAAAGTTTGAAAGAAAGTGTAGTTGGGAGTGTTTCGCATAACTCTCTTATCTCTCCCAACGGATTTAAACGGTGACTACAATTAACGCATCTTCGAGCATGTAATTCGATAAATTTTCCACCATCTGTATTTAGGTCGGATTGCAGGATCGACGTTTAGAGAACGATGGAAATGACGTACATGTACACTTAACTATGCATGTTAATAGGTAATAACTATTTCTTCGAATATTAGTTTCTCATAATGAAATCAAATCGAATCAAATCAAATCAAATCTAATCAACTGATCATCAATAATATCCCATCTCAAATATAATCATTTCGAAGATTATAGATTTCTTGTCAATATTAGCACAATTATTTTAATAATGTATACTTAAATTTAATATTGATATTAATTAATTAACAGTTTTACGAATAATACAATAAATTTATGATTTGATAAATTAATTACTCATTAAATTAATGATATTAATTAATTATATAATTTCATATTGATAGATTGTTAAATTAATTTAAATATATTAAAATAATAAATTAAATTCAACTTGTTTCAAATGTTTTGTATCGATTTGTTTATTTAATAATTGAATAAATACACAATTAATATTTATCGTTACGGAAAGAAATTCAATCGTTGTTTCTTAATCCTACTACCATCAAATGGTCTAGATAATATGATGAAAATCTGTCTCTCGACGGTGATAATCTAATATTAATATACACGGGGGTTGAATCGTTCTATTGAACCATATATACATGTAGTATATACATATATTCAGGTAGAAGAGGAAATCATGCTGAAATAGTCGATTTACTTTTCGCTATTTTGGAAAAGGGACTATGGGAATTCGAAGGAAACGATTGAAATAGGTTGTACCGAATCGACCGGATGCGTGCGACGTAAATTGCGTTCCGGTTGATCGAGGGGAAAAATAAAAATACCAAAAATAGAGAAGGAAGGATATAAAAGTAATAATAAAGAAAAAAAAAAGAAAAAAAGCAAATAGAAAGATCAAAGAAACGATTTAATGAAACTGCACATATACACGCGTATAACTGATAGGAGTAATCGTGAACATACACATACGCACATATACAGTAAGACCCCGCTAAACGCTGTATCAATATTACGCCGTAGTATTTGGAATCCCAAGGAAATAAAAAATTAAAAAACACTGAACACTTTCCTCTGTCATAGCTGATTTAAAATCTGATGTCTGATTTAAATGCAGTGTCGCATTAAGTGATGAATTATTACAAGTTACAACAGGTGAAAGCCTTTCCCACGACGATTTTAAAGAATTGGTAGAACAACAAGTGCACGAAGATGACGAAGTTAGTGTTTGTAAAGATTAGAAGCAAATGGAACTCTCTACGGATTTTCTGTATAAAAAGTTTACCTACTATAATAGAAATTATGGATCAGTTTGTACAAAATGATTGAAATTTTGATGGAAGTTAAAATCGACAATTGCTTGTTGAACGATAGGAACGAGAAAAGCTGTTTAATAAAGAGTGTGTACGTATGTATAAGTATGGAAGAGAGAGAGAAAGAGAAAGAGAAAGAGAGAGAGAGAAAATAACGTTACTGAAAATTGGAAATAAAATGGTAAAACAAACCTGTTCCGTTTTCGCATATTCTCTGCATGCGGGCTCTTGATGTATTGTTCGACAATTTGTTTCCAACGTCTACGGCAAAGCCAACCACGGAAAAAGCTTTGAACCTTTTTAATTTTCTGCATTTCGATGGAACCTTCAGTAATTCCTCGCAAACCAAGCGAGCAGGATACAAAAGAACTATGCATTTCAGGATAAAGACCATAATATCCCGTACTGGTTACTGAACTTCCTGTACCTTGAGATAATGTCCTTTGAACTCCTGGACGAGCTGTAAATCCTGGCACAACTGATGGCCTTAGTTCCTTTTTCAAAGAACATAACTGGAAATCGATCAATTATATTATCATATGAACATTTATTTTATAAGTAATTTATCATTTGTGTTTTATAATAATATACTTTTGAATATAAGTAAAAATGATTTTTAATAATTAAAAAATAAATAATAATTGTATTGTAAATAATAATTATACAATATTAATTGTATATATATATATATATAGGATTTTTATAAGATGGAATTACTTTTTTTTATCTATTTATTTCTTTACTTTCGTAACATTTTCTAAATTGATATGATCATACATATCACATTTTCAAACTTTTCATCCCCTTTTTGAAAGTGTTATAATTTACTAAAATATGCTAACCCCCGTTTATCCCCACAATATTTCTAATTCCATGTACTCGAGAACTCCTACAAAGATTTTCTATTACCGTAATTTAGAAAACTTTGCAGCTAACTATAATTTCCTCGGATCTAACCCCGAGGCTAATTGTGAAGTGATTCATCTTTAGAAGAAAACTTTTGAAACGTATGTTATATAGTTTCGCTGTTCATTTACAGTATCCTAAGTGTATAAATGTTATAGTCGTAAAGTAATAGTTTCTAACAGCTGCAACACAGTTCCATAATTTCCATTTATATCTAATTAAAATATTCATTTGGATAAAATATTCATTTCATTGATTATCTACGAACATACTTTAAATAAATAATAATATACGTCGACTCTTAATATAACATTCACCTAAACTCTATTCATTGAGGTCTCGTTTGATCTTTTTCTGTAATTCAATAAATAAACTGTATGTATCGAACAAAATGCAAACTCTCGAGAGTTGGATTTTATTCTCTCTCTTATTCTCTTTTATTCTCTTTTGTAACAAAATAATCTCAAATATTTTTATCATTGTTATTATCGTAACGTATTCCTATGAGAGCTTTTCATCATTCAGCGTTGGATACATTAAAGTAAATAAAAAATTATTTCAAATAAAGTAACAAAGGAAAAGAAAATTATTGTAAAGTAAAATGGAAAAAATGGAAACGCAAAAGGATCAAATTAAATATATAAACACTTCAGTTAGAAATTTATCGAGTCAGTTATGCAAATGATTCATTGAAATTACCATTTTGACGAACAACATTAAGAAAATGAATATATAGTTTTGATAAATGTCCGTGGAAGGGATATAACTACTCTCCTTTGATATGTTTAGGTGAATATCGTGAAATAATATTTAATTATGAGAATGGAAAACAAAAACCGTACGGATTTTTCACTCTTTACCCCGTTCACCCTGTTATTACCTGTCCCAGATTATTATACGTTTTTCCCCAATGGAAATTACAATCGATCGATCATGGTTACGTCAAGTTTCATTATTTCGATTCGATAATCGTAATGAACTGTCACGGAACAATATGACAACGTTCGTTTTACATGCCATGTTATCTACAAATAAGTATGTTAATCGATACATTTTATATCTGAAACGAAATTGTTTATATTTTGACGTGTTATTTTAGACAACACTCGATTTAATAAATAATTTTATATGACTATACGTAATAGTTCTTTTCGTTTTTTCAGTTTGTTTTATTAAGGTACCATGATAGGATATTTATATGCAAATTCATCGATTAATAATACCAAAAAAAATAATGTATGATAATGAGAATGGTTGTAGCAAATAATAATTCAATAGTAAGGATTATAAAATACGTAAAATAATATTAAAAAAATAAAGATTGATAATAAAACAATGACGATATTATCGTGTTCATGTAAATTTGGATAATTTGTGTAAAAAGATTAATTGTAAAATATTATAATAATTAATTAAAATAGCTACGACAATTATTTTCTTCAATTTGAACTAAAACCTTCCTTGTTTTGAGTTAACTGGTATTTAAAAAGTAGAATAAATGTTTTCTATCGTCGTATAAAATTGTCGGGACGGAATAATATGGCGGATTTTTTTATTGTATTATGGCTTACCTCCGCCCTGAGCTTTTTTATTTCCGATGCAAGCTCCTCGCATTGTTGTGTGTACTGCCACTTAGCCGTTTTCTCACTTTCAACGATCTGCAACAGGTGCAGATGCTTCTGCTCGAGCTCTTCCTTTTGCAGCAGCAATTTGTTGAAACTGAAATCAATGTACGAAAATAAATGGATTTTTGAATGACTATAGAGAAAGACAGAAAGAGAGATTCGGAAAATGAAAAATCGTTAAAAAAATACTCAACAATTTAATTTCAACATCAGATACGTGTGTGTGTGTGTTTGTGTTATCTGTGTAAAAAAAAATAAAATATTACTCGGTAATATTAAATCGTAAAATATACAATACGAAATGCAAGATTGATATTATTGTTTTATTTTTATTTTTATCTAAATTATAAATACAGTAATATAAATAATTTATAATTCGAAGTATCGAATTGATTGTAAAGAATTTTTAATAAAAATATATTGCAAAAAAATTTGCAAATTAAAATCGAAGTATTAAAATATTTAAATATCAAATATTTAAACGTCGTGCGATTAAATTCAGACCAAACGGAGATATAAAATATTGAAAAAATTAAAATTACGATTAAAAAAAGGAAAGAAAAAAATATGATGATACTAATACCGTTTATTCAGATATAAAATAGATTGAAAATTCATACGAAATTATAAAATCAGTATTATCAATTATTTACATATGAAATATTAAAATTTTAACAGAGGAAGAGAGAGAGAAATAAAAATAAAAATATCCTCGACGTTATTTATAGATTAACAAATCTAATATGTACAATATCATTCGTTCAAAAAAAAAAAAAAGAAAAACAAATGGGGGATACCAATGAACGTTCTTAATTGAAAGAAGATTATTATAAAGAAATAAGGATAAAAATATACATGTTTGAAAATTGTAAACGTTTCTTTTAGAAATGAGATAGGAGGGGATAAATAAAAGTTTTGTAAAAGAAAATTCGTGGGAATATTATAGTGAATAGGGAACGTCATTCAAAGATTTTTTATGAGCTTTTAGAAAGAAACTTTGTAAAGGAGAATCTTCTTTGAAAAAAAAAAAAAAAAGAAACTTTAAGCATTTTTCTTCGTTCGCGGCGACACGCAGCGGTAAAGAAGTTTCAAAAAGTAAAAAAAAAAAAAAAAGAAAAGAAAATAAAAGAAAGAGGAATGACAAAAACTATTTTACATTTATATATATGTATTTCGTAGTATGAGCAAGGCGCAAGGTAAAACCGACTTCAGTGAAAATACGGTTACGGTTTTCGAGCTTTACCTACTTGTACGAGATACGCTTTGCACTTAACTGTTATTTTCTCTTTGCAACGAGACTCTGAAAAGAACAAAAAAAAAGATATAAACTGAAATTTCGGTCCAAAAGAGAGAGAAAGAAAGAGCCACGTTACCACAGAATTTCTCAGAATATTTCCAAGCGTTTATGGTTATTCGTGGTTATTAAAATGACGCTATCTTAACGTTACTCAAAATAACTATTACCATAATTGTAACCATAAGTAAAAAGCTTTCATGCTTAATTTCATTGGAAATTAAACTTTTATTATTTCCTTCTTTCTTAATACTTTTATTATTTCTCTCTTGGTTCATATTTTATTCTTTTATTAAATCAAATTACCAATGTTTTATAACTCATATTCAAATAATTGAAATTTCAAGCTTTCATTGTTAAGTGTCATCGAAATTGTTTCGAACGTTTTTAAACATTTATTGTCATTTTCCATAGATGTAACATTTTTTGTCGAGATAATAAAACAACGTTACTTTGACGTAACTTAATATCGACGTAAATAAAAATTCTTTTCAAAGTTTAGAGAAAAATATGTTACAAAATATGACAACATTTGAATTATCATTTCTGTTCGTACGTCAAATTGTATTATTTTCATTTGATTTTAAAATATCAATCAATTCAAATATTTTCATATAAAATAATAAATTGTAAATATTCTACAACACACACACACACGAATACACGTAAAGTATATAATACAATATCGGAACCACTTTTTTATTATTCAAAGTATTTGGTTATCTGTATTTATCTGCTATCCTTATCATCTATCCGTTCGTCAAAGAAATTTGTCAGAAAATCCATTTGTTATAGAGAAAAAAAAACTTTATCGTTGATTTTTAATAGAAAACGTTAACTCTAACAAGCATGATAACGATGTTCAAAGAGATACCATCATCACACATTGCCATTACTCTGATTCGCAATATCAATTTTCTAGGTGAATGAATTTCGTACTTGAATGCCTTACAGCAATTGTCATCTGCTCAATACGAACCGCAACGAGATCGCTATGAATGTCGTTTATCCAATACATATATACATATATATGTAAGTACACTTGCATATACGTCCAAATTGATGACAAAACGACAGTGACATTAACGTTCACTTTAATCAAACATTTCACTTTACGAATCCAATAGGAAAATAGTCGTAAAGATTATTTTACTTTGAACTTTATCTTCATCCTACCCGTTACGTATATTATCTTTCATCTAACAAGATTACAATTCTTCAAATATTACCACATATTTATAAATCATTATATTTCATTTATATTTTAATTTTAATTTTGTATTTTTAATTAAGAAAGAAATTT
The DNA here is from genome assembly GCA_023678845.1 of Mischocyttarus mexicanus. Classification (NCBI taxonomy): domain Eukaryota; kingdom Metazoa; phylum Arthropoda; class Insecta; order Hymenoptera; family Vespidae; genus Mischocyttarus; species Mischocyttarus mexicanus. Next base: position 2,694,309 of record JACGTP010000006.1, on the reverse strand, counting down.
TGTTTTTTAATGTTTGTTAAAATTTTGTTAAATTTCTAACAAAAGTATACTATTAGAATATTTTAATACTATAGTTGGTGCTTGTTGGTATAAAAATTAATAATTCATTAATTAGTATAACGAAAATATGAAGAAGAAAATAAAAAAAAAGAACAAAATAATAGAACACGTAGGAAAAAAATGAACAAAAGATAAAGAGCGTAAAGGGTAAAGGGTGTTATTTTTTAATCAAAGGTTAAGGTTCCTTTATATGACAATATTTCCTCATCAAATAATTTATCTCCGCCTTTTAATTCCAATTTTTTGTTTTCTTTTGCATATTACCTGCATATCCCTCTTTCAAAGACTCTTCTTACGTGTCTCATTATACTTATTTATCTTACTTCTTTTATTTTTTTACTAAAGTCGAAACTCCTACACATATTTTATTCTTCAAACTAATTAATTAATTAAATAGAAAGAGAGAGAGAGAGAGAGAGAGAGAGAGAGAGAGAGAGAGAGAGAGAGTAGAAAGGTAAAAAGCATTCGAAATATTACGTTGATACGAAAATTGAGTATTTTTCTTGACTTTGTTTCTTTTAAGAAAATATAAATATAGGACTAACTTAAATTTAGTTGAAAAAACATTTTCTTTTTATGCTTTTATAAAATTTTAACTTTCTCTATCTTCTATTTAAAGAAAAAGTAGAGGAAGAGATGTTTACTGAATCTAGCTTGGAAAAACTGATTATCGAGAATCAAATTTAAAGTTTCGTATTTCTACCGATATTATTTACCCGTGAACAACAAATTCTCTTTGAGAACCTGTCTAACTTTGTCAATCTTTCGTATTTCAACATTAACTTATAAAAATGTATATCGTAGATTTTATAATACCTTAAAGAAGATTTACAAACATTTTTTTCATAAGTTTAATATACAAATTAAGAACGTATAAATATTTATATTTAAAAATATAATACAATAATAAATATATATATATATTATATTTAAAATAAATATTTTTAAAAAATGTATATACGTGTCATTAATTAAATACGATATTAAATGAATATATAATAAATAAATCATCGTTAATTATTCAGACGTTTAGATAATCAAATAACTACTCGTATTTATTTACATTTTAAAAGACAAAGTTTAATATCGTATAAGAGAAATATTGACCATGTCAAAAGGAAAGATTTGAAAATTAGATATTGTTCACAGTAACTGTCATGTTCGGCTTACCGCAACAATGTTACAGATCTCGGACAACTGTATTACTTAAGTTAGTTTAAAAGCAGGTCAGATGGTAAATGAGAGAAAGGCAGAAGTTTCCTCGCCAAAATTGCACCATATATGTACCATCGTTCTATTTACTTACTTGCTCCTCTAATATTAAACTATATATACCGGATGAACATTTTTCATTTAAACAAAACTCGAATATATTCCACAATTAGTAGGTTGCTTAGGTAACTTTTGAAAGATATAAATTAATTCTCATAAATATATACATATATTTAATTTTATGTTTTTACATATATGTATATCCTTGAAATTAGATTCTATCAATTATTGTTAGATTATTTTAGTAGTTTAATATTTCTGAAATTATTCAGATCTCTCTCTCTCTCTCTCTATCGTAAGAATTCATAACGTTTTGAATTTCGAGATAGAAAGTCAGTAACTGTATTGAGTTTTGAAAGAAGAGTAGTCGCGAGGGTTGATATGGAAATAAATGTGAAAATGTGAAGATGTGTTAGTGAAAAGGAGAAGAACTTCTTCTCTATTTCTCTCACTTTCTCTTACTTTATCTCTTTATATATATCTCTGTCACTCTTATCGAAAAGTTCAAGCTTGAAATCCCATAAGGAATAATATTATCTACGTTTCTTTTTATATGCACGTGTGTGTGTGTGTGTGTGTAATAAGCCGAGGGCAATCGAGAAACTCGTACAGTTGGGTGTGTTGGCATGAACTGAAAGCTATTCCTCCATTTGGTTCAAACAAGGTTGGAACGTAAAGCATGTTGAAGATTATCATTTTCATTAGCAAACTATAATCTCGATTCCGATGTTTCCCGTGTATTTTAAACATTTATTTATAATGCGTATATTTCTATTTGTTTTTTTTTTTCATGATTTTATTTTATCTCTTTTACGAAAACATCCCACTCTAATACAGGTGTCTAACAAAAACTAATTTACTTTTTTATTATTATATGAGATAATTGTAATTCAAGATATATACAAACAAATATTAAAAAAGAAAGAGTAACGAAGAAAATTTTATACGAAGATAAAGAAAATGAAATAAGTTTAACCCCTTTTTTTCTGCATAAATGTATACCAAAAATTAACAAAGATAATTAAACAAAAAAGTGATTTAAATATTTAATATTAGTAAAAGAAAAAAATAATTCAACCGGTGTCTCGTAATTTACTTATATTTGTGAAAATGAAAGTAAAATATAAAGAAGAGATAACAGTATTTGATAAAGAAAGGGTGAATATTTATATACGTTTTAGTATTCATTGAAAAAAATATGTATATAAAAAAGAAAATGAAAATGTTGCTTTTATTACTTTCATATGGTACTTTAATTTTGTTAAATGTTTAAATATAAATTTGATGTATAAGCATTTAATAGAATCGATGATCATTATTGTGTCGTAATATGTACACGTGTATATATTTTGTGTCATGCGTATTATACACATTTATACATTATTCCCTCTTTGTCGCAACTTCCTTTCTATCCATTTTATCTCTTCTTTCAACATTTTTGTTTGTTCATCAAATTCACGAATAAAGTATATCAAAATAATTAACAATTCATCTAGATCTCTCTCTTTCTCTCTGTATTACTATCTTATAAATTTAAAAATAAAAGAAAAAAATAAATAAATAAATAAATTTAAATAAAATTGTACAAACAAAATTTAAATAAACATCAAATAATTCTCAATCGTTGAACCTAGTTAATAGGTTATTCCAAAGCCCCCTGTGTAACTGAGATAACCAGGAAAAAATATCTCCAATGAATATTTATTCAAATTATAGGATTTTCACGACGATGAGAAAAAGAAAAAAAATGAGAGAGAGAGAGAGGAAGAGAGGAAGAGAGGAAGAGAGAAAATGAATCGATCGTGTTGTTCAAGAGTTAGTACATCGAAAGTAGTTTAAGCACATGATCGGATAAGTAGTATGTACTGGTAGTATGTTTACAGACAGGGAAAATGGCAAACTTTACTCAAGTCTATTGCATTGCTGATGCGATAGCTTTGTAAATAGACATGTGGGAAAACAAATCTCTCGTCATCGTCTAGACTGCTTGTTACCTACCCGTACAACACAAACAGATAATAGATAAACAACTTGTACGTTATGTTTACCTAATTGAAAAAGTATCTCTTTTGTAATATACCCAAAACATACATAAACATCCACGAGCTTACGTACTCCTATAAATTAACAATACTTTTATTAAACGTTATTTATTTGTTCTTCTAACTACGTGGAATTTGTATTCTCAAAAAAAAATATAATTAATAAATATAATGAATAATTATTAAATGAAAACTCGTTCGTTTAATTGGGGGTAATGATTTTAAATCAAATATCTAAATTAACGCGATTAATTTATTCGTAGCTCATTTTATTCAACGTTTCGAATCTTGAATGCAACTTGTTGCTGTTGATTTGAAATTATTTTAGAAGACAATCATTTTAGTTGTTGTTTAAATAAATAATAAGAAAAATACAGTTTATTGTAAATACGAGGTATAACGATTTATACGTAATCGATCGTGTTCAATGTTTTCTATAATTTATTTCTATTCTTATTAATACAAATATAAAAAAAAAATAAATAGGAAGAAAAATGCAATTAAAATTGTGACCACGGTAGTTTGAGGTTGAAACTTGTGGTAGTAAATCAAACAAAAATTCCTTTACACAAAGATTACAACATACAATTTCTCGTAGTCAGACGTTTAGTGATTTACGAATCAACTCGGTAGCAGATTTCCATAATTTATTCCCATTCCCTTTTAATGATTCTCATTTAAAATTCTGCCGTCATATACGAATATCCCCGAGTGATTCCGTTACCTGGCTTCTCGTATCGCATCGATCCACTGTTTGCAGTCCGTCTCTGTACCCGCTTTCAACTCGTATTGTCGTTGATTTTCCCTTCTGTATGTTATCGCAAAGCAGTGCTGTAAAGAAGAAAATAAATTAACATTCTTATGGTTTTCTTTTTAAAGATTTTTAAAACAACCAATTATTAAAAAAACAAATAATTCAATTATTAAGATATATTTCTTTTTTTCATTTTTTTGTTCTTTTCATCTTTGTCTTTTCGTAAATTTTCGATATAAAAGTCAAAACTGCAGATAAAGAAACTAAATGTATTTCATCTCTGATTTTCCATAAAGATTTCTCTATCTCTCTCTTTCATTCTGATGTAATTAACTCATTATCCGTACACGATGTGATAATTAATGAAGCATAATTAACTAAGCATACCTTGCGGTCAACCTTCCTAGGCGAAACATTTTCCATTTATTTCAAAAGCAGTATACCTCGTACATTATTATAACCTGACCATGTACCATGCATTTATCGTGCACGTAATGGCGTATCGGAATACAAGGATACAAACACCAGCCAACAAACAAACGAAGGTTATTTCCCAACACGATAACGATTCTATCCTTTCGAATTTACATATTTTCCTTTAGGTAAATACAATCGTTTGAAAAATTAAACGTAACAAAATATTATCGAAGAAAAATATAAATAATAAGAATCATCAAATATTACGAGATATTTATTATACGAATTTAAATATAAATTGTTCGTGATAAAGAATATACCAACGTCTAATAAATTTGCAAGTATATTTAATAAAGAAAACACACACACATATGTGATGGGATGAAAAAACAGAAAAATTTAGAATAGTATAACTTTGAACTAGAAAAGAAGCAGATGCAACCTTGCCTTTGCTGAATCATCGAGCCGTAAGAAGTAACGCTTATACGGAAAAGACATAATCTAGAGGATAAAGGTTCTAAAAAAAGATTTTATGTGTTAGATCTACATTATGTTTCATTATTCTACACGCGTTAACATAATATTTTATTATATAATTATAAAAGGTAATCATAATCTTAACGTATATGTTATCCTACAAATTTTTATATACAATTGAAAATAATTTAAGTAATAATATAAGTAATAATAATATAAAAATAGCAATATATAATATTCCTCATCCATAATCCTATTTTTGTTTGTTTCTATTAAAACTTTAAATAGAAAATATTCAGATAAAAAAGAATAAGCCCATTGACATACTAACATTAATATTATTTCTAAGAAATCCAGTACTCTGAAAACGATTACCTCGATTATTCTCGAGATGAAAATTTACACAATGCATTTCAATTATTACCTCGCCCACAAAATCCGAGGGAAAATAATTAAAAAATACGAAATAGGAGAAAAAAGAAAGAGAGAATAATAAATGGTACATATCGAGTTTATTGAAAGTTGATTAAACCTTTCATCAAGATATCCTACTCGAGAGTTAATCAACGGAAATTGGCAAAAATTGATTAAATAATGAACCACGTAGAGTTATCGACGCGTCGCTTTTTCAGCTGACGATTCTGATTCCAACTATCGTTCTACTTTCTGAACAATTTCGTTTTGAAATATAATCGATGATTATAACGAGTTGGGTGTATACCTATATTACAATAAGCTAATATATAGAGTTTAGTAGTAACAAATTAAGAAAATTAGATTCAATTAAATATTAAAATGAAAAAAAGAACAAAACAATTAATTATGATAAATTAAATGCAAGAAGGTGTAGAAATATCATTATCTCGAAGATTATTATAACTTATCTCTCATTGCACTTAGGGAAAATTTAATGAGTGAAACTGTATCTACAATCGTACAAGTTTCAGGAGAAAGGTATCGTATATAAAGTTACGATATTACAGTTACTGTATATAAGCCGACGTTAAGCCAGCAATCCATCACTTTGCTGCCAAGCACACACACATAGGTACACACCCACGTAGTTACTCAGTGATATAATCACGAGTGAAACTCTAGTCTTGGGAGTCGATTTTCAGTCGATTTGTCATCAAGATTGCCAAAGTAAATGTTAATTGATGAGTAAGTTAAAATACGAGAAAAAAAGAAACAAGATAAATAAAATACAGTAACTTTAAAAATGTAGTCATTCAATGTAGGCAATAATATCATTTACCTAAATTGTATATTACGAGTACTCGTTGATTCAGTTATTATACATGTATATTATATGTGTTATGTATTACGTGAAGAGAGTAAACTTACGAGAAACGTGAGATCTGCCAGAGGCATTCGTTTAGAAACACAAAGTGAAATCATTGCTATGAACTGGAAATTGCATTAATTCCCTACACCCAAGCTTGCATTTCAACAATCTATAAATCTTTCGTTTTCTTTTTTTCATAAACCATAATTGCGAAGGAGTATAATAATTAATTGATGCGATTTATACAAAGCTAATGAAACTAATATTTGATTAAAAATATTTATCAATTTTAAAACAAAAAATTATTTTAATATATAGATAAATATTAATTTTTAAACAGTTCAATTATAATTTTAATTTAAAAAATAAATATTATATATAAAACAATAAAATGAAATGATTAAATTAATCCTCGTATAATCGCGTTGGCAAAATCTAATACCCTCTTTGAGATGAAAGATATAATATTAACTAGAGACAATAATATTCATTAAACCATAATTCAAGGTCTTTTAGAAGGTATAAAGCATCTCTTCCTATTATCCTTAAACGATGCCATATTCCCTAGCTTACTCTTGATTAGTACAAATATGGTTTATCTGCTTACTAAACTTATTTATACCTGTTAATCCTCATCTTCAAGAGAATACAGTTAAGAGACATAAGTTCAAATAAATTACATTCATTATTATCAAAGTTTTAAAATTAAAAATCAAGAAAATCAAAAAAACCTTTACGATATTTATAATAAATCAAACTTTAAATAAACATTTTTAAAATTATTTTTAATATTTTCATTTTTAAAATAATACAAAACTAAATAAACTAATTGAAATATATCAATACTTTAATTAATGAATTAAATAGCTAAACGTTTTGTGTTTGACATCGTTTAATTTACTAATCCTTTTAATTCTTACCAAAGATAAAATATAGTTTTCACTTTTGACTTACTTCGAATGACATTAATCTTATATACGTGACCGGAGAGATGAGATAAGGAAACAAAGACGTACACCGTTGAGACGTGACCGATAAAATCAACCTACCAAAGAACCACCGTGAACTTCCTTCCGAAGAAAATGCATCTAATGTAAGTAAGATTTTCTTATATAAAATAAGGGAAGAAGAACTTTATATATCTGTCTTCTGTATTTTCTTACAGTATCTTACTATTTTATACTCTTTTATTAACATTAAACCTACTGACAGTTTATATAGGTAAGCTTATTTAATATCTTTACGTGTCAAATAACCAAAATTTCTATAAAATAAAATGTTATTTAATAAAATAATAAAATTCATTCATCAAAATTCAATATACCGATAATATTATCTAGATATATAATTTGATAAATGGAAAGATAATGTTTGAAGATATTAGAAAAAAAAAAAATAAGAAGATTACCTGTACCAACGATGTAGAGGATAATAAATACGAATTTGAGAGAATGATTGAATGATTGATGAGAAAAATGTAATAAGTTAGCAACGTTGTGAAAAAAGTTTTAATAAACGTATATCCGGATGAAATATAAAGTAACCTAATGAAAGGGAAAGAAAAGGTAAGATTAAAGATTTATCTAAGAATTAGTTATCTTTCAATGTTACGCTTACGAAGCCTCTTCGATAAAGATTTACTATCGGATGAATGGTATCCTTCTTTCGATTTACTTCTCGATTACAATGAAAAATCTACTAGGAGTAAATCAACAAGAATGGTATCCACTTTTTACTTTAATATCGGATCTTTAAAATTGAATAATCGAACCGAGATAATCTTCTTTTAAATCTTTAAGTATATAAAAGTATATCTGTAAGTAGTACGAATATAGAAAATTATATCTCAATGATAAATGTATTCTCTGCTTGACGAAATATAATACAATATTTTTGATAATAATTTTTTAAATATTTTTTAATAAATAATCATTGTGTGATTAAATAATTGTAATTAAATCAGATATATATATTCAATATAATATTGATGAATATAATACAAATGATATGTAATGTTATTGAATTTATTTATATTAATATCTAGTGACCCAAAATTGAATTGTTATTTATTTCTCAATTAAATTGATAAATAATATTTCTTTAATAAATATGCAAATTTAATTATTTTAATAACATATTCCCACACACGTTAATAATGAATACGACAAGTATTGCAATGAAATGTCTTTGATACGTTGTTTATAATAAAATATCGTTTGTATCACACGTGGAATAATTTTACTTAATTAATATACCTTTTGAGATATTTGATAATAATTAAGTTACGATAGATATAACTAATTGGAATTTTTTTTCTAATGTACAATATTAATTAATATAATTGATAGATTGGAGAAGCATATATTAAGAATATTTTCTAAAATATTTTTAAATTATTGTCGAGATCAAAGAAATCTTATAAATGCCTAATTAAGTACAACTTTCTTCATTGTGTCCGAACGTTCTATTATTCAAACGTTGGCATTATTCAAACGTCTTATTATTATTTCAACTACGTATCTTGTTATGAAACATTCAATTTTCTTCTTTCTTCTACAGTTTAAGACATATTCTAGATAATATTTTTATTTGCCATATAACAAAGAAAATAATATTTTGTTTCCTTAATAATTTCCATATTAAAAGCTGATACTTTTACATATATCATATCGGTAAAATTCAGAGTTTAAACAAATATAAAATAAGACTTAATTTAAATAATTAAAAAAAAAAAATTATAAACGAAAAGCGAGTAGCGTAAATTAAAATATATCTTCGTAAAATAATTCTAAAATAAAATAAATTAAACAATATCTCAGAATGAAATAAATATAATGGGGGAAAAAAAAAACTATAACGTATATATATAAGTAATCGATATCGTTCTAAAATTATTACGAACACGTATACTGCAGGAAAATAAAAAAAAAAATCGTACCTGGATACGATTCATATGAAATGAGGTATGCTATGTTATGTATGTATGTATGTATGTATGTATATAGCTAAACGAGAATAAAAAATGAAAAATTAATACATTACGTGGAAAGATTAAATCCATAGGTAAGGAAAAAAAATATCATATCGAAATTAGATACTCAGAGATACAGGGTGACTCGATTCTTTCATATTTTTGTTACAATTTTTTAATGTACCATTTGCAAGCTCATATTAATGTAACATTTTATTCTTATTTTTATTTATCAAATATTTTGGTAAACTATTGAACAGAAAATATGAGAAACACACCCTGTAGATATTGGTTTAATAAGATATTAACTTGGAAATAAATACTAAAATGGTATACGCGTACTCGTATTAAAATACATTTACGTATCAATGTATATGTGTAGAACCTTATCGATGAGTCGAAAGGAAATTCGGATATATATATTTCAGTGATAAATACTTAATAAGGGGTAAAGAAGGAGAAAAAAAAAGGGTCATTTATCCTTCCTCCCAGGATACGTACTTTCCTTTTTCTTTTTCTTCTTCTTCTTTTCCTTATCTTTTTTTCCGAACTTTTTCCATCTCTTCTTTTATGATAGAGAAAAAAGGAAAATATGTAAGAAAAGAAAGGGGAACATTTTAAAAAGGAAAAAAATAATGACGTTGAGAGAAAAATGCAAGTACGTCTTCGTTTATATTCTTTACATTTCGAAAAGAAAAATAAATGATATCTCGAATCGCGAGCTCGATTTCATCAGAAAATAATGAAATATAAAGATAAGAATAATGATTTTTTTAAGAGAGATATAATAACATAGTTGATATAAAATAACAATTAATTATTTCGATGTTTCTGCAAAGAAATTCAAAATCATTTTTATCTTCTAATAAGTTTTAACGAATTCGCAAAGATAATCCTATCGATTAATTTTTAATTTTAAAGGAACTATCTAAATTTTATTTTTTTAAATAATAAAATTATACATATATATATATATATACGTTGTAGTAGTATATATATATTAAACTGAAAGAAAATTTTTCAAGAAAAGAAAATAATGATACCGAGAAAAATGAAGTACGTCAAGTCACATGCTCCATTGGATTGAAAATGTTATTCGTTGTGATGACATAGAAATATAAAAGAAAGAAAGAAATATAAAGAAAGAGAAATATAGATAGACAAATAAATAAATAAATAAATAGATACAGTGTACTCTGAAGTACGAAAAATATAAACGTAAGATAATATCAACGATTGCAATTTACCATTTAACTTAAAATGTTCCAAATAATCATACCTACAATTTCCCATAATAATATTCACTCGAAGTATAAATCGATGACCCATTAGTATGATTACAATAAGACCTGCGTATTGTTATAAGTACAAAGAGATTATCGATAAAGATAATTTGAGTTGTTGAAATAGAAATGATGATAGAAAGAGAATGAAACGTAGTAAATGTGACACTGCGTTACTGTCTTTCTCTCTATCTTTCCTCTCTCTCTCGTTCTGCTTTTCTCAGCAGGGTAAGCTCCTACGAGAAGCTTATTTTTAGCTCGAAACAGAATCTATTCATCCCTTCTGATGCTATGCTGGATGCTGCGATGGAACTATGGAACCCAAAGCCGCCTATATAGATGGCTGCAGAAAATACCAGATAGAGAGTGAGAGAGGAAAAGAGTGTTAGGATAGAAGGGGAAAAACGAAGGACAGAGAAAGAGAGAGATGGAACCAAACGTAGGGTAGTATATATATATAGTATATCCCCCCCCATATGTATATATAAGAATATATACTTTATATATATATATATATGTGTGTGTGTATTTACACATGAAGCAAATGTACATACATGTATACTTATATATATACGTATAAATTTATATGGGTATATGTGTCTATGTTTATGTTAGTGAATTTGTGTAGATAGTAGTATCATATAGAAAGCTTATGTTCTTACTGCGCATGTATGGCACGTTGGTAGAGCAACAGGCAGGTAATACATAGGAATCCAAATGCAGCGTTATATTCCAGAGACTTGTATATAAGCTACTCCACCAACCACCGACCTATTCTCCCTCCTTCTCACATTCTCTTTCTCTCTCTCTCTCTCTCTCTCTCTCTCTCTCTCTTTTTATCCTGATAATATGCATTCCGTTGCAAGCCTGTACAACATTGCAGCGGCTGTTCCGCTTTCGTTACTATTCTCCCCAACGGGGAAAACCCATAGAAAATTCACTATTAGGATTACGTCCCTATGGATTTTACAAATAGGGATGCGTTCTAATTACTCTCTTGAACGAGTTTGAACATTGTTTAAATCTTGTATTATTTTCGAATGATTTGACACAATAATATAACGTTTTATGTTTTATTTGTAATTTAAATAAACCCATGATAGGTTTGAAATTATTTTTTTTGTGATCTTTTGATATGGGTTTTCTGGTTTCTTTTTTTTTGGAATACAATTTATTCAACGTGATTTTTTTTATTATATACTTTGATGTTATGATAAAGATTATAATTAAAGTTATATATATATAAATTGTATTTATCGTGTGAATTTTTAGTTTATGATAAAGTATGAATAATTAATACGAGATTGATGTAGAATTAATTTGTTTTTAACGTTTCCTACTGTTAAATAGAATTTAATTAATAAAAAGGACTAATCTCACGAATGCTTAGAGAGAGAGAGAGAGATTGTTGAATCTGTTCGCGTCGTTACGTTGAATGGATTAGCATCTTCGCTAGGACGAACGCGTTAATTATATCTCATACCATAGATTAATGGAATTCAAGTGAAAGATTTATGATTTTATCAACGTTAAAAGGAGATTTATATATATATATATTTCCAGAGAAATGTCATTGATTTAATTTTTAAACAATGATGAAATTTTTCAATTTAAAAACGTTTCGAGTTAAATTCTTTATTCATTATTCCAATTTATATATTAGCTATTAAATTATTATTATTATTATTTATATTTAATATGTCACAATAAAAATACAAAAAAAAAGAAAGGAAAAAAAATTATCGTACAAAATTTATATTAAAAAAAAAAAGAAAATAAAATATCAAATCTATAAATCTATAAATCTATTGCTTATAAAACATAATTAATGTGAAATAAATGTATTCATATTTCTAACTAATAGTTTATTCAATCAATTGCAATATATTTCATCACCATTCTTGTGGTTCGAAATAATTTGTGAAACGAAAGGAAGGTATCTAAAATTGTATGATTACTTTGCATACACATAATATTTAAATATCTGTTAAATAAACATATAGTGTAACTGAAATTAGATTTAGATATTCGTCGTAGGTAGAAGAGATGTGTTAAAGTATAGAGGAAACGTAGCTCTAACGTTAAACAAGCTTTTAAAGGAGACTTGTCAGATAATTACCCACATTCCGCTAACTTCCGTTCTACATATATATATATATATCAACACATTTCATACGCCGGTAAAATACTCTTTTACGCAAACTAATTAACCAAGCAGAAACGATTTCACAGTGGAAGCTTTTTTACGAGTAACCTACTCATTTGTAAAATCGTAAAATCAATAAACTCCAATAACTTGGATTAGATTATACGTACTTTTAAATGGATCTGTCCTTAAACAAAAATCTGATAGAAAATTATTTATCTGTGTATGTGTGTGTGTGTGCGCGTGTGTCTACTTATTTAATTTATATATAAATGTATATGCGTGTAACGTGTATTAATATATTGCTTACGTCAAACTAAAACGATCAGCCTAATATTATAATATTAATTTTAAATAATAAACTTGTATTTTTTTGTATTATAAACGAGAAATAATTAACATTATCAAATATTTCTTTTTATATTATTATTTTATCTGATTATACCATTAATTACGTCAAACTGAATAAACAGATTAAAATATTCATTTAACGTATCAAGAATTGATTCAATATTAATTTCTTTTTTCTTATCTTCTTGTTTCATATACATCGTTCAGATTATACGTTGCTTACGTCAAACTCGAATAATAAATCCGTTTAAATAATTTCATTCCGATCGATAATAGATATTTAAACGAAAAATTAATTATTTAATTATTTGTCCTTTCTAATTGGCTGTTATCAGACACGTGCAATAGATATGTACCGTTGCTAGAAATAAAGAATAAAAAAAAACATTAGATTGTATTAATAATTTGGTATTAGAAAAACAAAAATTTAATAAGCATTATTTTTTTACGATATAACAAATATTTCTTAATGTTAATTAATTATTTTCTTTTATTTTACGAAATTAAACCTGATTAATAGAAAAATAGAAAAAATACAAAAAGTTCAGAACGTAATGGAGATTAAAAGATTATAACACACGTTGAATATAATTTCTTATAGAAGATATTGATTGAAAGATATATATACCTGAAGTATGAAACCAGAATTTCCTTATAGTTGGTCTAACACTACACACACTCGTTTACATATGCATATCACTTGCATAGGAAGAAAACGTGCACATACGACACGACCCGAAATACTTTACACGAAGGTCAAATACAAATCAAACGATGAAATGACAACGTTCGGTTGTCAACAACGGCTGAGGAACGACGGGGAGTACCGAACGTAAACAAAACATTGAACGCTCGACTAAGCCGGTAATAAAGGAATGTTTTTCTATGTGTATTTCATATTTAACGAATTTCCTAGAAGTCACCTAGAGATACAAACAGTACCGACGTTGAGCTCGTTTGACTCGGATGTATACCTTCGTCTATCTTTCTATACACTGAGTACGTATGAGATTATTGCTATATTTTTGGACAGCTGACCTACTTCTGTATTGTTAACCTATTTTTCTTACCAGTGACCTACTTTCGAACAGCTGTTTTCTATTTCTAATGATAGATTTTTATGAATTTCTTAATATTGAAATAATTAATAAGTAGATTTATGTATTGATTTATGTACTATACTATTACTAATATCTTCGATATATTTTCTAACATTTCTCAGTAGAACAACGGATCAACATTTATTTAATTTAAAAATCTACACGCACATATACAGATTCTAATATTATAAATATAAATTCTAATGATAGTTATATTGAAGAATAAAATTGTCTAGACATATTGACACTTTAAACGTGGACTCGGCCTTTTGTCCTAGAAGGATTTACCCTAAATAACAAGGAGAACGAAGTAGACATATTTAGCTATGGAAAAGGACAAAAGCTAACGTAGATAATCGATATAACTTACAATTAGAACGTTCGATGTGTACCTTCTCTCTAACCAATAGCTAATATTCATAGTCTTCGGAGACAGAACGTTATCTATTTAGAACATTCTAGCAAAGGACTACTCTACTATTAAAAACAATGTTACTTAAATATTTTACCGTTTGATTTATGTTTTTGTTTCGTTGATTGAAATAAGGGATGAGAATTTTCAATTATCTTGAAAGTAAACAATCGTGGATCTACTGTAATAATATTTGTTTGTTAGAGAGAGTGAAAGAGAGAGAGAGAAAATACTGCAACGAGTACTAATTGTACGTTATTTAACTTTTACTTATATTTTTTTTAACGGTAATCTTCTTCTCTTATAAAACAAGAAATCATAATGTGAATATATTTGAATTCGTAGAATGTTTTTAGGTATGAAAAATGATACGTTAGTTATTGTTAGTGTTTATAATCAGAAATACAAGAAAAAGAATTAATATTTTAGAATATAATAATTTTAGAATATACTGTAAAGACACAACGACGTTAAACGTAACACAACAGCTGTTTCAAGCTTAGTATGTTCGTTCATTTTTCACTTCGATCGTTTTTTCCAATCTGTTTAACCTTCCTTTCTCTGTGATACTCGACCTACTGTAATACTACGACAATTATCTTCTCCTATTCTGTTCTCTCTTTCTTTTAGCGAACATTCGTTCGATTAAACCCCACAAGAGAAAAGAGAATACAAAGAGAAATAGTTGGGAAAAAAAGAGAGAAAGAAAAAGAAAATGATCTCTTTGATAGAATCGTTTAAACGTTTCTGAAAGTCCAACGACAACGAGCTACAGAGAAAGAAAGATATCGGAATAGGATTCTTTTTTTTTATTTCCTCTTGAAACAACGTCCATTTTCTTTTTGAGTATTATTTTTTACTATTATTTTCTCCCATCTTTCTCTTTTTTCTTTTTCTTTTCCTTTTATAAACGCAACTTGACGCACATGTAGCTCATATTTTTTTATTTTACATGCCCACACACACACACACACACACACATATGCACTGATACAGGAGCATCCATACACATAGATACATGTGTGAATATACCTATATTGATACTTATGTATACGTAAACATATTATAGAAGAAATGCTTTTATTATCCACACTATCGATCGGAGTATTTTACCGAAGTAACATTGCCATCCACGTCTCGTGTAGCAGCTGCATTAATTGTTACGGTGATTATAAACTCGTCCCTGTTAATTACCGAAACTACGTCAACCGTCATTACGATGCAAGAATAATTGATTGCTCTCATTGCGAAAGAAGACGCGAATACGAAATCGATTTTTATAGAAACATGAATTGAAAGTATCTTATATTAGATCAAGTATTAAGTAACTTCCAATTTTTTATTTTGTTTTATTAGATATTTGTTTCAGTACGAAACATAATAGTGGTGCATATAATTTTGTTATTTAATCGAAGTAAAATAGATGTTTGATAAAATAAAATAAAATTAGAAGTTACTTATAACTCGACCTAATACTTAAACCAATCGTTACAACTATAAAATATCAAATGTAAATGATCAAATGTAATTTAACATTCCACGTTACAACGAATACAAATTCTTGTGAGGTGAATTAAATTTTATTCGTACTATTATATTTAAACAATAAAATAAAATAAATATAATGACGATCGCGATAAATGTAAACTAATTACAAAATTCTAACGGAGGTGGATTTTCGAAGAAAGTACTATTTCTTTAGGGGTATTTTTTCCTCTGCATTTACACGAATTTTAACGAATAGAAAAGTTAAATAAAAATGAGAATACTGAATTGTTTAACATAGTAGGAGGTAGTTTCTCGGTTTTCGTATATTTGATTTTGAAAATTGAGAAGTAAAATAGAAAAATGAAAAGTTATATGTATATATTTGTATTATCGAAAAAGTATCAGAAAATATCACTCGGGTCCGTTGATTCTGCCGGAATTGTAAATACAAAAATAAAACATGGAAATATATAGAAAAGTTTCCTTTCTTTTTTTTTTACCATATATATATACTGTAAAAAATATTTCTAAATATATACTGGATTGATGGAGAATAAAAACCACGTACATGGATTTGTTTTTGTAAAAAAATTTAACTGGCCTTGCTATTCCCTTTTCTGTTTCTCTCACACAATCAAAGTTTCCAATGACCAGTCAAAAATATTCGAAGGGCGGTACAACTTGCGTGCAAATTTATCTTACCGAAGGGTGAAAATTCCATTTTCTCTTACTCACCATAAAACTACCATTATCCTTACTCGTCTAGTAAGGTCAGGGGGCAATCGTTGCCCGTGCTTATATCCATCATCGATAACAGCCAATACATTTCCTTTACGCTATGCTAGGTCACAGTGAACAAACCAACCAATGAACGAACGAACGAACGAACGAACGAATGTACGAATGACCGAACAAATGAACGAACGAGAATGGTCGTAACGTCCAAAAAGAAACAATATCGATAACCTACAGTTTTTCTGGATTATATACCAACATGAAAATATATAGTAATAGCAATTACCCGGCATGACGTTACAATACCTCTCGAACTCACAATTTTTTAATAAACTCAATATGTTCTCTCAACATTCACTAACTATATAATATTAATATAAATATAATTAATAAAATAATATATTATTTTTAAAGAAATTTCATATGTTCGCAGAATACAAAGGAACCTTTAAAAGTTTTATTCAAATCTCATAAATCGTATAAAATATGATACTAAAATTTTCAAGAAATAAATAAGATATTCTGTAATTTTTTAATATATATACGTATTGTAATTACCTAATTAGACTTATCAAAGAATTTCAGATACATCAAAGAATTATTTTTTAATAAAATAAAAATCTATCATTGGAAGTAGAAAACAGCTGTTGAAAAGTAGGTCATCGGTACAAAATACGTAATAATATTCTATACGTTATTCAATGTATTGAAAGAAAGGTAGTCGTTGGTGTAGGTAAAATAAAATGAAGTAAATAGAATCGACAATGCTTATATTTCTCGGTGAATTCTAGGAAATTTGGCATAGAAAAAACATTCCTCGACAATCGGCTTAGATGAACGTTAGAATGTTTTGTTCATATCTAGTTCTCTCTCACTCCTGTTATTATTTTTATTCTATGAAAAATTTGGTAGAGTTCTAAGAAATTCGTTATATATGAAATACACATAGAAAAACATTCCTTAATTACCGGCTTAGTCGAGCGTTCAATGTTTTGTTTACGTTCGTTACTCTCCGTCACTCCTCGACCGGTGTCGATAACCGAACGTTGTCATTTCGTCGTTAGATTTGTAATTGACCTTCATGCATGTTCGGCATTGTTCGAATGTATTCGTAACTATTTTTCATAATAATCGTTAGTCTTCTTCGAGCGACGGAAGGAATAACAAGGATATAAGTAAAGTGACATTTATTTCGCGTCGCGTGTGCGCGTGTGTGTTTTCTTTTCTATGCAAGTGATATGCATATGTGTGCGAGTGTGTGTAGTACTAAAAAGTGATATGTGCATATACGGATACTTGCAGTTATGGATATGGATATGCAGTATTGGACAAAGATACATCTGAAGTAAGTTGACAATAATTTTAAATCTTTTTAACATTTAAATCTCGTGTCTGTAGGTTTAAAGCACATATTAACATTTAGAATTACTTAAACATTTAGATTACTTAATAAAAAATAAAAAAACAAATAAGAAGAAACTCTTGAAAGAAAAGAAAATATAATCGTAGTTAACTATTTCCAACAGAAAGTACCTAATTTCTTATTTCTAATTACGGAAGAGAGATACAAGTTGTCGGAACTTTTTAACGAAACTTTTCGTATTAAAGGTTATGGGATAAGCTCCCCGTCAAATTCATGAATAATCTTACAACAAACCATATATATATATATAAAAAAAGGGGATCAAAATTTCGACTAAGAAAACTTATTTCTTATTTTTATCTGAGCTGCCGTAACCGAATACAAATGAGAGAAGGACGAAAATAGGATGGAAGCAGATGAGTACGATGTGCTGTTACTCAACTTTCAGATTTATCGTTCTACCTTAAATAGATATACACGTTCTCATGACAGCCTTGACCTCATGGCCAATAAACCACTAAAGTGACCCCTCCTCCTCCCTTTTTCCTCCCTTCCCACCCTTTCCACGATCCAAGACTTTGTCGCGATTTCACGAACGAATCTTCAATCTTCATAATTTATCAAACAGTCTGGCACTTTCTATGTCGTATCATATGACTTGGTATACTCGTATGTGTACGAGTCAATCAAAACTTCTATCTCTAAAATAACTCACTTTGATTTCTCGAAAAAAGAACAAACTAAAAGAAAGATACAATAAGAGAAATTATTGAAATATGACGATAGAAAAATAAGACGAGAATTTTGTGAACGAGTGTATAAATTAATTAAAATAAAATAGAAAACATTAACGAAAGATTTATAATTAATTAAAAATCATCGAGACAAGAAAATTGAATATATTTCTCTAAAAAACAACTATGAATTATGGTATATATTTCTCTGAATGGATATAACTTGTTGGAATAATCAGTTAGGGGAATTTAATTAAAATATCAAATAATTATATTAAATTTGCATCACTTTTTGCGACACACACTTGTATCGTTGGTTGTTTTAACAAATTCAGAAAAATATATACCATATTTCATAGTATGTTTTTAAATATCATTTGATAGATAGCACGAGGCAATGCAGAAAATTGTAAAATTTTGAGAGATGCGTTAGATAGATTCCAATTTGATTTACAAAATAGAAATATGTAAAAAAAATAAATAACAATTTTGTGAGGGAAGATTCGTATTTCCATTCGCAACAACGCGATATTAAAAAAAAAAATCGATTCGATGACTTTAAAATGGGTTAAAAGGTCACGTTTGATAGATCAACAAAAAATTTTACCGATTATAAAAATCTTGCATAATTTTTTTCTACACGGTTTTTGTTTCTTGGTACAAAATAATAATATACGAGGAATTATTCTAATCGGTTATCATTGATTAGTTTATCGTATAATATAATATATTTAGTTGAAAATTAAACACAAAGCGTAAATAGAGGTAGACGAAAATGATTGCTTTGCATCAGGCTTGGGAAACAAGCCATGCATATTAGAATCATGTAGTATGTTTATACTGTTCAAATAGTTCAGAGAATATGTTTATTCGTTAAGGTAAATGCAATCAAGCAAATATCATAGTTAATTTATGTTATCTGCAATTAATATTATTTTCAAACACTAAACTAACTTCTGTAATTGTTTGTCATGCTCGTTTCACCGAATATAAATCAAATTATCATACGTTTCAATGTAATACAATTAATCTAAATCGATGAAATTCTATTTTACGATATAATGATTAGAAATGTAGTAAATTTGGTATCATTGACTTAGACAACAAAAATATGTTAGAAAGATCGGATTAGAAATTAGATTAAAAATGAGAATTCTTACTTTGATCATGTTTTTTACTATCTTGTTTTCACGTTCTTACATTTTATTTCTAGTTTCTAGAACAATTTGAAATTCTTGAAATTCTAGAAATTCTAGCAATTTACCCTTAAGGGTAATTCCTCACGTATTACAAACTATTTGACGTAGTATAAATATATCTAACTTCAGTTACTGCATTCTTACTACACACAGACGACAATATCATCTGAGAAAATAAAAATTATACACACACATATTATCTTATCTAAAAATACATTTATATATTTTCATTGTCTAAAATCGTCAATCATAATTATTTGATATCAATTTTGTATACGTTTAAAAACACGACAAAAACACTTATAAGTAAATGAATTTTAACGTCAATTATTCTATCTCGTGTTCGTATTAATTGAAGTATAATATACCTAATTGGCAATTTGAAACTTTATCGTTTAACTTTTTTTTTCTTTATCTTTCTTTATTTTCGTATTCTACGCGTTTACTTTTCAATATTTTTTCGTTCTAATTCTCGAAAAAAAATACATTTTAACGCGATTATTCATTCGATCACAGAGTTGTGTATGTGTGATAAATACTTAAACGAATGGAAAAAGAAAATAAGTTTGATGAGTAGTTAACGTGTTTACGAAAGCAACTACGAGGATAAAGAAGACGACAGACGATGACGTTTGAAAAGTTTCAGAAAAATTGAATTTTCCTTTTCTTCAGGATAAAATGTTGATTAAACTTTTAAGATAACTAGTCAAACGAGTAACGAGACTTTAAGAATCTACCATAGAGAAGGAAGTAAAATATACTCCCGAGAGCTCCTAAAAGAACTTCTCTTTTTGTATCTTTTTTTACTCGTTTCGTGTTCGGGATTAAAAAGTAACAGGTTGACTAAAAAGAGAAAAAAAGTGAAGAAAGAATTTCGAATTATTTCTACGAAAAATTCGTTTTTCTCAACCAACACCTCTTTTTCATAATGTCGTGTAATTTTTAACAATAATAATATCAATACACGATTTAAAAATATACAACAACAAATTTTCTTTTCCAATTATTATTTCTATTTTATTTATTTTTGTTCTGTTTTTTAAATCTATAAATATTCATAGATCTTTTCTAAAATAAAAAATCTATGAATTTTGTATCAATTCGTTCTTTATCGATGCATAACCGTATTTCGTCATTCTGATTCTTCGTAGAATTTTTTTTTTATATTCTATACATATTTTGTTACATGATGGTGAACACTATTTTATTATTCATATAAGAATAATTTTGTTATTCGTTTTTAGTAAAATATACAAAAATAGGAATATGATTATTTTTGGGAAAATTTAAATATTCGTTTAGTTCGTTGAGCTAATTTTTTTTCTGGTTAGATTTTTAATTGAGTTTATATATTGGAGAATAATTTGCTTTTTAAAGAAGATTGAATTAATTTTAATAATTTTTAAGTACGTTAAACGTAATTCAATAAGATTTTAAATGATCGGATAAACACATTAAACAAAAATTTATTTTTATATAAACTTCAACTATAATAAATCGATATTGAATTTTGTATTCAACAATTTTTTCATAAATAAAAATTTAACGAGCGTGTAAACAAATTTGATATTTTAAATACTAAATTAATTTAATATTCACATATCGCCTACACGTAATTCTGGATAATTTCAGCGTTGTTTAAAAGTGTAATAATTTACTTTCGCGATATTTTTATTGAAAATACAATGAAGATATATAAAAAAAAAAAAAATAAAAATTAAAACAAACTAAATGTAAATGTCAGTATATTAAAACTCGTGCACAGGTTAAAAAAAAACTTTTTCATACATTATTTCCATTTAACTTTATTCAATTACTCTTTTCATAGTTAAATTAATTATGATTGTTAAATATGAAACCATATTTCTTTTATAATAACCGAGTAATAGTCATTTTTTTAATTTACAGGTTCTCAAGAATTTTTCTACTAATTTTATTTAACGTTGTCTGATTTCATTATTAAATAAATAAATAGGAAAATGTTGCTAAATCAAATAATACGAATAGAATGGAAAAGTATACTGAATGCTGTCGAAAGTTGAAATAAATCGATTGACGAATTAACAAATGGTCGTTCAAATAGAAAAACAAAACCCATTTAGCTCAAATTACATTAAAAATTTTCCATCATTTCCATCATTTCCATTTTTCCATTAGAATCAGTTTTTTTTTCGTATACACAACGTGCGATATTTTCAAAAAATTATTTTACAAAAATCTATCCGGTGCGTTTTGATAATTCCTCTCTTGTCGTTTCCATTTCTTTTAGATTTTTATTTTCTTTTTTGAATTGTTCTCGTTTATATCCTTTGTTCTAATACGTGACAACGTTGAGAATATTTTACTCGCGTTCGCGGTGTTGTATTATTTTCAGTTTCATTTTATTTTTTTTTGTTTTGTCAAAGAAAAAAAAGAGAAAATAAAAATGAATTTAAAAAGGAAACAGAGAGTGGACGTACGATGAGAAGAGATAAATTATTTCTTACGATTTTATTTTATTTTTTTATTTTATTTTTTTTTTTTCTACGAGAACTGAATAAACAAAATCTACGCAGCTCGTAGCTACGAGTAATAAAAATTATTTTCATTGGATATACGCTGAGGTTTTTATTTCTTTTTCTTTTTTTTTCTTAATACTTTTTACCTTTAAAGGAACAGAAATATAAATTATATGAAAATACGTTTGTTATATTTTTTCTTGTTTTTTATTTTATTATATTTGAATTTATGAGAAAACGATGGAAAAACAAAGTTAATAAATTTACCGTAAGAAGTTGCAAGAAAGATCTTAGATTTGTTTGAACGTTAAGAAAATTCTTTTTATAAATCGTGTATATATTTTTCAATAATATATAAATTACTTTTTCCGACGAATATTTTACCCGTGACAGAAAACAAATTTACAAGATATTATTGGAAATGAGATTTGTTATAAATAATCTTCCGATCAAACAAAAAAAAAAGAAGGATTGAAAATAACGTGGATGTATTAAATAAAAATAAAAAATAAAAAATAAATAAACATATCATTTCGTGGCAAATGAAATTTAATTTACTTCATTTTCTTAAACGATTTTATCCACGCCAACGGTAAAATGAAAACCAAATGTTTAATAATATAAATTACATTTTCCCTAAGATAATATTAATGACGAATAATTGAAAATCATAGAAAGGATATGAAAACGTTTCGTAGTAATTAAAATAACCAATGGAAAGTTTTGAATTTCAATTGGAAGAGAAAGACAACATTTCTATTTCTAATACTCCAAGGTTCTATGATTTTCTAGTTACTGTAGCAATTTCGAGTAAAGTCCTGGGAAAACTTCATTTATTGGAGACCATAATTTCTCCCATAACGTTGAAGTAAGGGTAATCAGAAAGCAATCCTTTTGGTCGTAATGTGTCGTCCTAGTAGTAAAGGTAAAGCATAAGTCTGGGTTGGTATACTCTTCTCTCGAATAGGCCAACTCGTAAAAAGGAAATAAACGAGACGGTTACTTGTTAAAACGGAAAATGCACTAAAAGATGCATTTGTTGAGAATCCATAGACATTTATAACAACTGGAGCTTTTTCACGTTTGACTATATCGTTCGTTGATACTAAACCAAACAGTAGCTTATGTTTATCTATTTTTTTATCTAAACCCGTATCTATTTTAATCGTAAGATATTATAATAATTAATATTATATTAATTAAAATATAGATTTTTAAGTAAAAATAATCAAAATTAGACAGTTTGGTTTGAAATAATAAATAATTGAATAATTGAGAAATAATATAAAATAATATTGAATAAATAATCCAAGTTTCAATTCACTCTTATGTTTTTATTCGACGACAGTTAATCTGAACTATCCAAGAATCTTTGATTATTTATTTGACTTTATTTCACGAGTTCTTTCTTTCGTAATAGTAAAATATCTAAAAGAAAGGTGAAACTAACTCTCTCTCTTTCTGTAGCATCTTTAATTAATTTATGTTTACTGTAGAAATACGTTCTTATGCGAGAGTGGCTCGAGGGAATGTCGAAAGTGGAAGGAAAAAGGAAAAAGTAAAAAAAGGGAAAAAGGAAAAGAAAAAAAAGGTGTGCTGGGCCTTCTTGTTACTGGGTAAAAAGAGAGAAAGGAAGAAAAAAGATAAAAACAAAAAGACAAACCAACCTGAAGGTTATTCTCTTCTTTTTCGTTTCCCCATCTCTTTCTCTCTCTTTCTCTCTCTTTCTCTCTCTCTCATTTGGTCTCTTTCTATTTGACTCATAAGTAAGATAGAGGACAATGGCGTCGTTAGACAATAGCACTATGAAACTGACGTGTAAGTAAGTACTCAACGCAAGAAAAAGAGACAACCGACATTGACTAGGATTCATTGTTCTCCTTCTCTTCAACGTGTTACGCCTTCAAGGTTTCCTCCTTGTCGACCATTGATTTATCAGAACCTCGTAAAGTTCCTGAATATCGACCATTTTGTAAATTATTTAGTATTTATTTTAAAGTACCGTTCAGTATTTTTCATACACATTTAGAGAAAAAAATTATTATTTATCGTATTGATATTTTTGCATCCTAATAAGCTTCATAGTTTCTTTTTGGATTAAATTCATTTCTATTCAAATCTTTGTTTCTTTTTTTTTATAGATTTTAAATAATATCATGCAAAGATCGTTAACTTATTTCTTATATTGGTTCCTATACCTCTGATGTATACAAAAATATAACAGAGACAGGTTAAATTAGATTAAACTTTTGTATTTTGGAAATGAATTTCCTAACAAAACTTATCCTTAATTCTTATTTCGTATTACATAGAAAGAAAAACAAATTCACTTTAAATTGATACAAAATATCTTGCAAAAAAAGAAAATATATTTCATAAAAAAAATAAGAAACAATAGTAAACGATAAAACTTTTCGACTTTCTCACAACTTGTAGAAATTTAAGAAAAAAAAAAAAAACAATTTCATCCAAGGAACATATATTTTTTGAGTTCGTTGCAACTACCGTAAAAGGGCTTTTAAAACTTCACCTTAATTTTATGTCGTGTAGATCAGAGGGGGGAGGGAGGGAATTAAAAAAAAATGAAAGAGTTAGAAGAAAAGTTATATCGAAGAAAAATGACTCGATATAAATAAATAAATAAATAATAAAAAAAATGAAAATAAAATAAAAAAATGTCTCGGTAGATTGTCATCTTCTCGCTTCGGGGGATAAAATAAAAAAAGGTAAGAAGAAGAAGAAGAAGAGGGATGGTAGTATCTTGTGCGACCTTTTAAACAAAAAAAAATCGATGATGCTTTTACTCGCAACGGCGTTAACATTGCATCCTCTTCTTCCACTACTTCTCTCTTTTCCACATTCATTCTCTCTCTTTAACCCTTTTTCTTTCTCTCTCACTCATATTCAATATTTATTTCTCACACATTCTCTCAACCTCTCTCTCTTTCTTTCAACTCATATTCACTATTACTCTTTCATTCATATCACAATATTTCTCTCTTACTCTCTCTCTCTCTCTCTCTCTCGTTCACATTCACTCTCTCTCAAACTCACCCTTTTTTCTCTCATCTTTTTCATACTCTCCCTTTTTTCCCCCCCCCCCTTCTTCTGTCCTTCATTTCACTCATCGTTTTTAAATGGTATCACGTCGTTCGTTTGTGTTTCAAAAACTCAACGATGAACATTTTTCGTTTGGAAAGATAGAAAGAAAGAGAGAGAGAGAGAGAGAATAAAAAAAAAAAGAAACAAAATAATTGTATGTCCCATGAAAGAGCTTGGTATGCCAAGTATTCAAAGAGAAATGCATCTACCAAACCAAAATCCAAGTTCTTTTTATCCATCGAATTTTTTTTTTTTCTTTGATATTTCGTTAACGCACGACGAATATGTGTTTGCTTTTTTTACGATATTCACAAACGCGTTACAGATACGTCAAACTCTCGTTGAAATGACTAACAGTTTTGCAGATCAGTTTCTACGAATCAGTTATTTTTGTTTTTTATTTTCTATTTCCCGTTTTTCGATAAAAATTTGTCAAACGTTCAGAATTTTAGTATGTTGTAAATACCACATGTATATGCAAATATATGCACGTGGTTGATTGTCTACGATAAAAACAAAATGCAAGAGACAATAAATACGATATTATTAAATGTGCAATTAAGTTTGGGTCCAAAGATGTGTCATTCTATCGTCGTGGTATTCATTTATTATCAAAAAGATGGCAAAAATGTGTAGCCAACAAGGGACAATACTTTGAATAAAATACTTTTTGTTTTTATCTTGAATTTTCGCTTTTTATTATTGGTAAAAAATAACTTGGAAACTTAGTTGCACGCTTAATATATATTTGCAATATTCATTTTTCATTTACCTTTTCTATTTTATTTTTTTTTATTTTTCTTCACCTTTACCACGTTCCTTACTTTTTATCATTTTTATATAGATTGCTAATTTCTTATATACATCGTATTTTTACGTATACACACTATGTTATATATTTTTTCTCCTAACGTATTCTTTACCTCAATTTTTTTCTCTTCTTTATTATCTTAGAATTTTTCTACGAGAGTTTGTTATTTATCGTTTACTGTACACTCGCATAAGCGTACACGTTGTTCACGATGATAAACGTACACGCATTTTCTCGAAAATAAATCACACTGAAGATTGGACAAAAGATATCAAAATGTTTTTATTACTTTCTTCTCGATCATTCGTTTCTTTTATTTTTCAATTATTATTATTATTATTATTATTATTAATAATAATGTATATTGTATTGTTCAAAAAAGGGGAGGGATTTGACGAATTTCAATAAAACAGTTTTATACGTTTCAATGCAAGGACTGTTGCATCAAGTCAAAGTTGTTAAATGTATTTTTATTTGAGTCTACTTCTTAAACGAAAAATCTTTGACATTAAATCGTTCGAATAAATCTTAATAAAATAATTCTTTAACAAATTATGTTAAGTCAATTTTTTTGTTTATTATCTCGATACCATCGTTTAAATTTTTGTTTATTTATATTTTTCTATTTTTCTATTTTTCCTTTTCTATTGGAATTTGGGGACAGTGTGTGAGATTTTTGTTGTTGCCTTTTTTAGTTTTTTAGTAATACGAATTAAATCGTAGTAATGTAAATTTTGTTATAATCGTAAACACGTGTAACGTGCTGCAACGTTTGTATTTCGTTTATAGAATAGAAATTCAAGTATCGGATTTCAATAATGTTCAGATATCGTAAACACCGGATTCTGATTGAAGATATTTTGTAATATCTGTATATACTGTGATATCACATTTCTATGGGCTTATTTTCTTTTTTTTTTTTTAATCCCATTAGTAAAGGTACGTAAAACAATATTTAAAATCAATGGTTTCGTTGTGATATATCTATAAATTGTAATCTTCGGGGATGGGAGTGGTCCATCGATTCAAATTTTGTACGAAGAGAGAAGTGTTGTAATTTTTTGCTAAATACCAGGAAATACAAACCAATGGCCTGCATTAATCAAATATTTATTTAAATACGTAATAAAAAAAAATAAATATAAAGTATCCCATCGTAAATGTTAATTAAATGTTAAATATGCGAATTTATCGAGCTTGGAATAAATCAAATTCAGTAGGAAGAAAAATTCAAATACGGGGGATAAATGTTCAAACGTGAACGTATGTAAATCAAAAAAAGATCTCTTTTAAAATAATTATTATAAAATATTGCAACAAATTATGTTTCTTTTCTCTTTCTATATACATAAATAAATTTTAATATACCTAAAATATATTAATAATATAATACAATAAATTAACACAAGTATAAGTATATCACGTATCGAACAAACGTGTTAAAAAGGAAGAATAAAAGATGATCGGTGAAACAAACAAATAGTCCCCACAAATAGTAACCCACACGCAAATCAAAGAGAAAAAAGAGAAAGAAAGTTATATTTTTTTTTTGTTCCTTTTTCTTTTTCTAGAAAGAAGTTTGGTGAAATGATCAATCGATAGATCGACAAGTTGGGTAAGATAAAACGTTTATTTTAACCTTTATATACGATACAGAAAATGATTGATCGTAATTTGATAAGCAAATTTGTAAACAACTTTTTTCCCCGGTTTTTTAAATGTTTTTTTTTTCCTTATTTTTCCATTACTTTTCTTTTTCATAAAAAAAAAGAAAGAAAAAATGCAACGAGTTAACACGTTTCGTTTCTTTATCGTCGTCACTTGAGAACAACAGAAAGAAAAATACGTCAGAGGGAAAGGAAAAGAATAAATGAGGGATAGGAAAAGATGAGGGATGAGTGATGAGAGTGGCGTGGCAGGATAGGAGGGTTGAAGGGGTGTGGGGGAGGGGGTGTTGTAGAGGGAAAGGTGGATAAAAATTTGCATCGAAATCAATCGAAAAGAAGATATTTCAATTTATTCCCTTTTCGTATCTGGTGTATTTTATTTTTTTCTTCCTTTTATTTTCCTTTCTTGTTTTTAGATAGATATCATCTAACTCGCGTATCCCGTTTTTTTTTTTTTGATAGATAAACAACTATTGTTCTCTACCGATCTTGTAATAGGGATTGGTGGTTGGATGAGGAGCAAGAGGGAGAGGGAGAGAAGATAAAATATACTCTCGATATACGTCTTTCAATTTGTCAAACAGGAAAATGAGGGAGAAAAGGGAGATAGGGGTTTGATCGCGTTAGATGTCGATAACTCGATTTCTACAGCTTATGGAAATGTTCTAAAACGTATATCGAAACGGTGATTGGACGAATAATATATATGAATATATATAAGTACGATATAATCGATAATATTTCACGTTTTTAGCATCAAAATAGTACGAGCTCTTAATCGGATATGTCAGAGAGAACAAACATAATTTTTTTTCGTCCTCTTCTTCTCCCCCACCCCAACACACTCATCGTTCCTTTTTTTCTGATTTCTTTATTTTTATGTGTGTGCATGTGTGTGTGTATGTGTGTGTGTGTGTGTGTGTTTTTCGTATCGTTTAAAATCATTCGCACTCTATTATCGTTCGTATTTTTTTTTTATTTGTTTTTTAATTTTTTTTCCGATAATATATCTGGGAAATATGGATATTGTTATTATGGTGATGGTGATGATGATGATAATAATAATAATAATTTATGACGTAAATTTATTCCACGAATAATAGGATTTTGGATAAAACCACATAATGAAAGCATAATCTCGGCAAAATACACGTCAACTTTACGATAAAAGCTTTCAAAATAATATATAGTTTATAATATTTAAAATGATTCATCGATCGATTTAAATTTTCATTATCGATGATTTATTATGTTAATGAGATTTTATTAAAATGCGTATAACTTTGTTCGATATTTGTGTGCATTTGTGAGTGAGTGTGTGTGTGTGTGTGTGTGCTAGAATAGATTCAAGAAAATGAATGTTTAAATTGTAGATCGAAGATAAATGTCATTATTTAAATACCCGATTTCTATTTTATTTCTAAAATATATTGATAATTAACTCGTAATTTAATACTTGCATTTCCTTCTTTTTTTTTTTGTTTATTAAAAGATTATAAATGAAATATCGATTATTTATATCTATTTTCATTATTTCAAATATTTTATCCTCGTAGGTATTTGATTTATGATAATTAATTTATTAAATTTCGTCATCAATGATTTCTACTATTCCACAATTGAAAAGACCATAGAAATACGATTAGCAAATATATTTTCCAGACGAGTAATATTAATTCCTGGTAATTTTTTTAATACTTGTTCAGTCATGTATGTTTGTTATTCATCTCAATAATTTTCTTTTTTTTTTTTCAATGAAATACGAAATATTTTATTGATGAAATAAATAATAATAATAATAATAAAGAAAAATGAAAAATCTTCAGGAAAATGCGTTACCTTTTTTACACGATAAATATTGAAATCGCATTGATTGAAAAAATTTGACATTTTATTTCCGAACGAATATATAAAATATAAACCCACGTTAAAATTAAACGCACATTAAACAATTTCTATATTGCGATAGAAAAAAAAAGTTTTTCAACATTTTATAATGTTGTTATTTTTCTTTTATTTGTATCCCTGTAACGTTCGTATATATTTACAACTCATGTTGTAACGTAAGCAAAAATTACCAATCTGAGAATTGATTGTACATTCTTCTTTTCATAATGAAAAAAAAAAAAAAATTAAATATTTAATTAAATTTTTAATTTAATTTAATCTTATTTTATTCGTTGTATTCGATAACAAAAGAAATATACGTACTTGTTTATCAGGTTCTTTGCCTTTAGCGGTGATCAGCCGATCGCAATAGCACCCTTCTAGCAAAACGACACCACTTGGTCGGGAGCAAGTATCGTTTTCGTAATAAAATAACAGATTCTGAAACAGCAAGTATCGGACCGTCATACACATTGATATCAATTTCAATCAGGTTAACATGGTTTGCAAAAATACGATACTACCTTCGATGAAAATTAAAAATCAAATCATTTCACACGATAGATCTCCTTTTTTCTTTTTTCCTCTCATTTACATTCAACATGGTATATTTACGACCATAATCTTTTGTAACGGTTACTATCAAATCATTTTCATTGATTTATCGTTCAATTTTTCTTCAAGCTTATATCTCGATAAATCAAACGACGAATGTTGACTATTATAGCAACGACAACAATTTTCTCTCGTAAATCAATTCACGATGCATTGATACATTTTTACGATCGAATTTATTTTCTTTAACTCGAGTGAGTTTACTATGAGTTTACATGTCAAACATTTATTTTAGATTATGGTTATTTAGTAATATAATCATGATGATGATGATAAGATGTAAATAAATACGAAAAGTTGTATAATATGTTTGATAAAAAAAAATAATGAATTACCTGGTACAAGACGAACCATCTTAATTGCCATTTAGCTGAATCAGCGGTTCGTTTGTGTAAATATCCGGTCATCGAATTATCAAAATGGGCTCTCTCCGAGAGCATCACTAGCTGAGAGTCGTTTACCCTCACTGAAATATCAAAACAAAAATAATACAAATAAATATGTTGTTAGAATATATTAGCACGATTCTCGGTGTATTTAAAAAATAGTGTAATATATGAACAAAAAAAATAGGATCTTTCGATAAAAGATCAAACGTTTCGTGAAATAAAAACTAAAGGTATTTTTAATCGTTAAAGATTTGTTTATTCGAGAATAGTTCTAAAATAGTAGGAATTAAAATAATAATTAAAGGTACGTCGTCGTAGGTAACGCAAAGTATACTACTAAAGCGTAATTTCACGCTTGGTTTCCTTTCGTTCAAACCAAAAAAAAAAAAAAGAGTAAAAATGAGAAAAAAAGATAAAAGAGTTAAATAAGAAAAAAAGAAAATTGTTCTTCAGTCTTTGCTAATTCGTGGATCGTTCCTTTAAGCTCGTAATTTAAATAAAAATACCTATAAGTTAGAATTAAAATAAATATCCACATGAAAATGTATAAAATAAAAACATCGAGAGATGATGCTAGAAATGTCATTGAAAAAATCCAATTTATCGAATTTTTACAATTAACTAGGTCAATTTTTAAAATGCCTTTGGGTTATAAATATACTCCCAAAAAAATATCCTCTTTTATTTGCCATTGATAAACACGAAATTAGTTTCTTTTTTTTTTTCTAACACAATCCTGACGTTAGCTATATTTTTTAATATTTGACATTCGGAAAAACAATGATGGACCTAAAAAAATTCTGTATTTTTTTATTTATTATAGAACTCGTAAATAAAATATTGTTATTTTCGTATCTTGTTTTTCTTTTTATTCGTTTTCTTCTACAGAATTTGGAATATTTTAATTCATGGATGAATAACACGTTGCATATATATGTGTGTGTGTGTGTGTGTGTGTGTGTGTGTGTGTATTGAATATTTTCAATATTTGATGCCTCGATAAATAAAATCCTATACATATTCAGTATTTTGCATAAAACATTTCAACATCACTTATTGATCAATCGAATAAAGACCAATACGAATAATATACATTTTTTTTAATAAAACAAAAAACAAAACTCACCAGTTCTTTGCATCTTTGGGCTGAGCATAATCGAGGTAGACGTTAAAGTTCTCTTTCTTTCGGTGATTCTCAGATTAATGATTGTCCTGAATACCTTGTATACGATAATAAGATCGTAAAAAAAAATAAAAACAAAACAAAAAGTTCTTACGATTGTTCCTGCAATCCTTCCATCCTTACGATGATTTTAAACAATCAGATTGTCCTATACTGCAAATACAATAGGAAACAACCAAAAATTAATCATTATTAATTTAATAATATATAAACAATTGAATGATGAATTGAAAAAGGTTAAAAGAAAAAATAACATTAATTATTAATATTTCAACTTGACGAGTATAATAAAAAAAAAATGATACGTGTCATAGAAAGAGTTATATATGTTCTATTCAATAACATAATCTTCGAATGATTTCTGACACTATTATAGGATCCTCTTTAGTTAGGAATCGGGTTTTGAATAAGGAAGATTATGAAATGAAAATTAATCCGATTATCAAAAGGGTGATTTCATTTCTATCGTTAAATATGTTGCATTTTGGTTAATCGATTAAATCATGATTACTATGATAATGATAATGATTATGATAATAAATCAGAATTTGGTAAATTTTATTTAAAATTTCTTAACATTTGCGTAATAAATTAATGAAGTTAATATTAAACCAGATGATGATAATAATAATAATAATGATAATGATAAATATTGGTTAATATATTATATTATTATATATAATGTTAAAAAAAAAATAATACCATGAAAAATGTGTGAGACAGATAACGTAAGATGAAATTATGCACTCCACTCTGAGGATATCTGAATTCTATTTCTATGATTTTTAATCATTATATTTTAAAAACTTTAACAAGTAGGAGAAAAAACATAGAGATATTTAATAATTTCGCGTAGTTGTATAAGTCGATAATAAAAATTTCAAGGGTCGTGAAATGAAAGGAACGTACGAAGACGTTTCGAGTAGGACACCTTGGAAAGGATCATTAAAAATTAAATAACCAAGCTGTTACTCGTCCTAGCAGTTTTTTTTTCTCACCTCAATAAAAAAAAAACAAGAGAGAAAGATAGAGAGAGGGAGAGTATGAATTTTTAAGATTTATTCTTAGATGCGAGAAGAGAAGGAGAGAGAAAAAAGAAAATGAAAAAGAAAAAGAAAAGTTAACAATGTGTTTCACGGTTTTTCTTTTCTATTTTATTTTTTTTATATATATTATATAATATTATTTTATTTAATATTATTTTATTTAATATATTTAATTTTATATATTATATTATATATGAAACCATTTTCCCTTAATTCGAAGGGATTAACGAAGCTTAGCAATTTTGAGTCTTGATTTTTCCTCAACCCTTTCATTCCCTCAATCTCTCTCTCTGTTTTCCGTTCGTAAGGAAAGGAAATTCCTAACCGACGATAGGAAGGAAATGGAAAGTACATTAGGGTAGGGGTCATCCCCTTTTACAAGGGATGAAAACGTCATCTTAAGTAAGAAAGATAGAAAATGAGAGAAAGTGAAAGGAAAATAGAAAGGAAGTAACCGGTAATCGGACCAATTTTCCTTCCTACTTTCGTTAAATCTTTACAAAAAGAAGATAAAGAGAGAGAGAGAGAGAGAAAAATAAATGGATACAAATAAAAAAGTAAATAATGTCGAAATATAAAATATTAAAAAATATAATAAAGACAGAAAGAAAGAAAGAAAGAAAGAGAGAATTTAATTACTATACCTGATTCGACTCGTCTTTCTTTCTCTCTCCTAGCTTTTTCTTTAATGTCTATCCAGTTTCCCCCGGCGTGCGTGTTTCCTCTTAAAATAATCGTCGAAGAAGAAGAAGAAGATGAAGAGGAAGAGGAAGAAGATGTAGAAGGTTCTAAAATGGGTTTTAGGAGAGGATAAGAAGAGGTAATAAGATTAGGAAAAGAAAAAAGAAAAAAGGGAGGGGAGGAAAAAAAAAGGGGGAAAGAGATAGAGATAATTTATAAAAAGAAGAAGAAGAAGAACAACAACAACAACAAGAAGAAGAACAACTATAGAAAGAGAAAAGAATATGAAGTATAAAGAGAAGGGGGAGGAATTATTAGATGGTGTTGTTTAATAAAAAAAAACTAGATCTGTTCGTTAGACTTTACGAGTTCGTTGATTTAAGAAGAAAAACAGGTTCGTGATGGTTCTTTTCGTGACACGACGTGGGCCACGATGACCACGACGAGGACGACCACGATGAGGATGAGGACGACGATGACGACCACGAGGAAAAGGACGACGACCAATGGAACAACAACAACAACAACGAAAATAACGAAAACAACGACGACGACGACGACGAAGATGACGGTGGGGACGTCGGTGGGGACGTCGTAGGTGACGTTGGAGGCGACGTCCCGTGACCGGCACCCGACTGTCTCATGGTCGGGAGCAACGATGTTTCGGGATCGAATGCCGCGACGAGGCTGACGCGCGAGAACAAGACCATAAGCAAAAAGGAGGGAATCCTCCACGTCCTCCACCTCCTCCTCTTTCTTTACTTCCTCCACCTCCGATTGCCCCGAAGCCACCCTTCCTCATTCCAGCCTTCAACGACCCACTTCTGCGCAAACTCGTCACGAAAACCACCACCAACCCCTCTTTGAACAGCCCACCCCCCTACGCGTTGTGCTCGCGCGCGAAAAGGACTGAGTGAGTGTGTGTAAGAGAAAGAGAGAGAGAGTTGACCCTACTCCTATGTGAAAGCTTCCATATCCACCAAGACCACCATAGCTAAATCCCTCGCGAACCCCTCTCCGTTATTCTACCATGTAACAATGCAGGTCGAGAACGAACAGGACCCTGTTCTACGCAATCCCCTCCCCTTTTATCATCTCAACCCCATTTTCCCTCTCTTTCTTTCTTTCTTTCTTTCTTGTCTTTATTCCTTTTTTTTCTTTTTATCCTATTCTAGACTAGGAAAAAACGAGGACCCCAGAACTCGGCGAACTGTGCCGCACTTGGACCCGCAGAAATGTATTATTAACCTGTCGCCCTGTTTCAGCCCTGACCTCCCTAGCTTTTACAACAACTACCAGTCTGTCAGCTAACTAACCTACCAACCAACCAACCAACAAACCAACCAACCAACCAACTAACTAACTAACTAACCAACCAACCAACTTTCTTACTTATCTTTTCTCCCCTTTCAAACTGTGTTTCAGAATTTTCTTAGATTCCATGAAAAGAACCTACCAATCTACCACTTTCTACTTATCATCTTTCCCTTTCCGTGTTTAAGGATTTTCTTAGATTCTTCGAAAGAGAATCGTTCATCGTGTTGCAGAAATCTTTCAAAGGGAATCTGCGGTGGTGTTCTATACCCTCCTCGAGCTCATTCCACACCACGAGGGTCAAGTACTCTACTCGAGAACCTCTCTGCTACGCCCACCTACTCTCTCTTTCTCTCACTCTCTTTCTCTCACTCTCCCTTTTTCTTTTCTTCCTTCTTACTCACTTACTTGCGGATTTTCTTCTTTTTCTTCTTCTTCTGATTCTTCTACTTCTCCCTTTTCTTAATTCCCCATTCCTACTCTATTTCTCTTTCTATTTTACTACGATGCACACGAGTGCACGCAGGATAAACTCGTGCAACCTTGTTCGCGCCTTGATTACGTTCACAACAGTTGGTGCAATTCCTTTTCTCTTCTTTTCTATCATTCTCTCTCTTTCTCTCTCTCTCTCTTTTTCTTTTTTTCTTTTCAGCTAGTAAAACAAGCCCGAAGAGATGCCCTTTATTTTCTATCTCTCTCTCTCTCTTACTCGCTCTCTTACTGGCCGCATTTTATTTAATTAAACGCAACACCCTCCCCCCTCCTTTCCTCCCACCCTTTGTCAGCTCGTTTATATTTCAAACTTTGTTATAAGCCATATAAGAGAGAGAGACTTTGACGAATATTGAAGTCGTTTATTTAAATAATCAAATTAAGTGACAACCGATGCGATATCAAAAGAGTTTAGATTTGTATGAATTTTGAAATATAGTCATTCTAAAATAATGTTTATTAAAAAATATTAGAAATATGGCTAACGTTATGTGAAATATTAACGTGAAATTTATGTAGTATGCAAGGACAAATTTAATAATCAAAAACAAGATACCTCTTCCTAAACAGTACAAACACGGAAAACTATGTAATTTATTTGAAACACGAGGAAATTCATTAAGAAACTACAACGGCTAAGCATTAATATCAATTTTCGTGTTAATATAAGGTAGACATAATTGGTGAAATTTGTCTAACAGTTTTCGTTACAGTATCTATCATTGTCATTTAGGATCCAAATAAACAACTTAAATAATTATACTCTAAAACATTCATAAGTTTTAACTTAATGTAGATTAACAATATTATTATTATTATTATTATTATTATTATTATTATTATTATTACTATTCAATGTAATTCATTTAAAAGTTTCTTTGATTGTTACATTTCCAATATGATTATATTTCTTTGTGGACGAGTGAAAAATTGACTATTTAAAGTAAAATTAACAAGTCTATTTGAGTCTTAGCTTATCCAATCGTTTATTCTTATTTCAGCTTTTTCAATCACTTTTTTCCATTATACGAAAGTATAGAATTAAATAAAATAAATATTAATAATATTTATCTATCCTTAATTAATTTATTTAATAATATGTAATTTAAAACGCGAGACAGAAACACATATACACTGGTTATATCAAATTGCATGATCTTTATCAAAGAAAAAGATTTATCATCTCGATTGTTTTCCTTTTGCGATTATATTTTCTCCAAAATTCTTCAGTTCATATTATTTCTAAAAGAAAATTCTTTTTCGTTATTTCTTTCTCTCTTTCTTTCTCTCTGGAAGTTTTTCTTTGACATATGAAGAATGATCGACAAGTACCTTTAGCTTTAGGTGAACTTTCTACATTCTTTATTCCCTTTTCTATCTTATTATTCCTTTAATACACAAATAAATCGAATGATAGAATCAAAGAAAATAAGCGTTGGTTATTGAATTTTTTAAACCTATTCGTTGTTCGCATAATTTACAAAATTTTAATTCATCAAACGTATAAATTGATATTAATTCGAGTAAGAATCTCGTCGAAGTGTCTTTTAAGTCTCTGATAAGAATAAGAATATAAAAACAGAAAATGATACCGATCAAAGAAAGAAAAATAAATGATTTTCTTCATTTGGTCAGAGATAAATTTTTAATTAGGTGCAATATTTTCATGTTACAAAAACAAATTCATTGACTTTACTCTCACTTTATTCAAATATTTTACTGGTTTGAAGGAAAAAAAATATACATATTTCAATTAGTATTAAACTAGATATTTATTTTATTTATTTATCCGAGTAATTATTAAATCGATATTACGAACTACCGGAACACAACTTTGAGCTTCCGTTAGTAGCTCGAATATAAAAATAGCTTTCTGTTTATCAGGTCAGTATTTGTTGAACGTTATTAATCCATACTTTCAATCGATAATGAATATTTTTACGATATTAAAATTAATTATTTACAATAACAACATATAAGATCTGCGTTATTACAAGGTGAAAATAATTGAAATATCAGAAAGAATGATCGAATGTGCACACCATGTAAATGTTAAAAAACAAGACAATTCATCAAGATTTGGAAATACAAAGAGTGTAAGAAGAGAAGGGAAACAGATCGGAAGATTTAAGTAGAAAATACCTAAACGGAATAGGAACCCCCATCGGAATATCCAAGAAGACACTAATCTCCTGAACAATAGCCTACAAATACGAAGGCTCAAGAGAGATATCATGTATTAAACCTTCCTCCCTATCGTGTTTCAAAAACAGGCAAAAGCACCTAAGGATTGAACGTATTTACATATTTGAAGATAGGAGAAATAGAAGGAACACGTTGCTCCCGTACTAAAAGCTTCTATAAACTAGCATCACGTTTAGTTCTAATCTCTTGTAAAAACACACACACACATCAGAGATTTATTACTTAAATAAATTTAACACTCGATAAGAAGAAGAATAGGAAAACTCCGAGAAAATTATAAATCAAATGGTAGAAAAACTGAGCTTATGAATGTGCAAGGTTTTTAACAGGGAAAATAAATCTTTCATTAAATTAAACTTCAATTAATTAATTAATTAATTAATTAATCAACTCTCTATCCATTTATACCAGAAAAAAAAAATTTTATACTCGAGAAGAAGAAGAAGAAGAAGAAGAAATATGTCATGGAAAAATTATAAATCAATGGGGGAAAAATTGAGTATATGAATAGGTGAAAGATTTTCAACAGGGAAAATAAATCTTCCATCAAATTAAACTTCAATTAATTAATCAATTAATTAATCAACTCTCGATCCACGTATACCATACGTAAGAATTGAAAAGACCATTGAATTACGTCAATGTTATTACCTCGATAACCGTAACGAGTTTCCCCTTCGGTTATATGAGAAACCATTAGAGAGTCTCGTTATTTTGCTATATTCGATCAACGAGAAAGC
Source organism: Mischocyttarus mexicanus (assembly GCA_023678845.1). Taxonomy (NCBI): domain Eukaryota; kingdom Metazoa; phylum Arthropoda; class Insecta; order Hymenoptera; family Vespidae; genus Mischocyttarus; species Mischocyttarus mexicanus. The sequence continues at coordinate 2,655,590 of JACGTP010000006.1, read as the reverse complement.
TTTTCATAGAATTATCGTTTTCCAATATTTCTTATTTTTACGGTTCCTTGTTTATTTAAGTAGAAAACAATGCATTTTTTACGATACATCACCGAGAAATTCGTAAGTAATAATTTTTTTCTCCTTTTTGTAACAAAGATGAAGAAAAAAAAAGGAAGTGTATGATTTAAATACAGAGAATGATCTTACCTACGGGAAAGGTAACACAGATGCCGTTTAAACTAAACTAAAACCTTACTACGAGGATTCGAAGGATCACGAAGAAGATGAAGATATTTTTTACCAGACATTGGTAAATTTTCTTACTAAAATTTCTATATCACTGGTAACCGTAAAACAATGTGAAACTGTTCAAACAAAAATAATAATCAATTAAATCTTATACTTAAAAAAACAACAAAAAAAAGGATCCAATTTCAAAAGCCCACGATGGGTTGAATAATTAATCATAGAACTGTCAATACTAATAAATAATCATTTAATTGACGTCAACCTTCCCGTAAGGGGCAAACGAGTCAACAATTTTATTTTAAATAATCCACGAACTATAGAAAGGTCCTTTAAATATTATTAATATTAATTAAAACTAAACAAAATATAGAATACAACGATACAAGTTAATATATATTTAATACAAATAATAAAATAGTAAAACAATTGTTTAAAAAGAAAAGGGGGTTGAATAAACCAATCTTGAAAGATGGCGTTGCAGGATCAAGAGCGTAGACTTTAAAAAGGGATGAGAGAATAGTTGTTGAAATTTTGAAACCCGGTAGCCATTCCAGGTATGATTCTTTTGGTCCTGGGTAGAGAAAGAGTAAATCGATCGATATCCTACCAACCCCATCCCTGTCCAACCCTAAAGGTGGTTAAGCAGAAGAAGGTAACCGAGTCGAATCGAAGAGGTCGCGGGTATGGTTTAGAAGCTATGATTGGGTGGGGCTTTGAGGGCGCCACCATCGAATGGATGAGTCTCGACAGTAGGCGAGTATAGTTCGCCACTGTTATAAGTGTTTTTTTACATGGGCTCATTCACCCTTTCTTTTTTTCTATCTCTCTTTCTCACACTTCTTCTATCTTACGTTCTCTCTCATACTCCTTCTCTGTTTCTCTCTTTCTCTCTCGCACACATATTCCCGAGGCTATCCTCGTGTTAGCGCAACACATTTGGAACCAAGGAAGGGCCTTACGTCTATATACATACATACATACATACATGCATACATGTATACATGTATATAGAAAGAGATATACAAGATAATATATATCCGTTTCTCTCGGATTCGTACCCGTTTGGTTGATCGCGCGCACGACCCCTCCCCCCACTACCACCCTGCTATTACCACCACCACCAATATTACTGGCAGTACTGGAGAACCACCAGCGCGTTACTGGCAGAAGGAACGACAGTCGCTCTCGTACGTTCCGTGTAATCTGTCGTTCGCGTTGAGACTTCGTTTATCTCATAAGTTTTAGTTAACGAAACAAGATATATAAACGAAAAGATAGAAAGAAAAGAGATAGAATAAAATATTAATAATAATAATAATAAATATATATATATATATATATATATCAACAATAATAACCCACCAGCAGAATAAGAAACAAAAATTATCATTGTAATAATAACGGGATTATTAAATCGGTAGTGTGTGTGATACAGCAGGGTTCACATAGTAATATCGTTGAGTACCCCCTCCCCCTTCTTCGTATATTTCTTATTATAATAACTCTCCTCGTAATCATTTACATTTTCCTCCCCCTCCCCGCTCTACTCTTCTCTTCTCCTCTCCTTTCTGGTCGCGGCGCGGCGCCGGGTGAATAAAGTCGTGCGCGCGCGCGCGCGTGCTCTCTCGAAAAGGAGAGAGAGAGCACCGCCTCCTGGAAATCTGGTATACGACGACTACAACAAGTACGACGACTACAACCTACGAGTACGACGACTACAACGATAACGGGTACGAGCATAGGCAACGTTTGTGGTGGCGCCGGGCATCCTCGGCCACCCTCAAACACATTTCTCTCTCTCTCTCTCTCTTTCTTTCTCTCTCTCCTTTCGAAGTATATCGATCAAATAAGTTAAGCTCTGCAACTGTAACAGAGAGAGAGAGGAAGGTGTAAACGAACGTGGTTGTAGTGGTGGTGGTGGTGGTTGGTGAAGTAGCAGCAACCTCGAAGATAAGAGAAGAAGAGTATTGTGCCGGGAAGTGGTGAAGAAGAAGAAGGTTGCGTGTGACACATACTGAAATTTAAAAAAAACTAATTAGGAGTGAGAAAGAGAGAGAGAGAGAGAGAAAGAGGGGTTGGTTTTTCATAGTAGTTTTATTCATCATTTATAATTAGTTGTAACAAACTATATTAAGTAGTTAACCCTAATAAGGAACAAGTAGATAATACAACAACAACTAAAAGAACAGTATTAAAAGAGTAGAAATAAGGGTGAGAGAGGAGGTGGCGGAGGTGGAGGGAGTGGAAGTGGGAAGTGGACAGACGACGCGTTCAACGACGCGATAGTCGAGTGTCCGTTCGTGGGGTAGCGGCAGGATCCAAGGGGGTGATTGTGGTGGTGGTGGTGCTGCTGCTTGCTACTGGCGCTGCTTGAATAACAGAAGGTGAAGGAGGTGAAGGAGAAAAGGGTGAAGAAGAAGAAGAAGAAGAAGAAAGTAGTAGTAGTAGTAGTAGTCTATGCACGCGGCAGGATTTAACGAGGAGAATAAGAAGAAGAATAAGAAGAAGAAGAAGAAGGACGAAGACGACTTGTAAAAGGGCGTTGAAAGAACGGTTTCCTGTTACTACTGTTACTACCGTTTCCTACTATTACTGCTGTTACGGGTGAGTTTTTCCTTCTTTTACTCCCCGTTTTTATCTTCTCCCATCCCCCCCCCCGTTACCGTCACCATCACCACCACCAAGCTTTAATCCCCCCTATGAACGTTGTACCATTTTGCGCCCTCTCTTTCCTATCCAGTAATATATTTCCATCTCTTTCTTTCTTTCTGTACACTTCCCTACGAATAAGGGAAATCCCTTTTCTACCCACTGATAGAAAGGGACCCGGTCATCGATCGTACCCCCAAGCACCGATGAAACTTGTTAGAATACCCCCGTTCTGATGGATACAAGATATAGGAATATAGTTGTAACACTTACGAAGTATCATTGTAGTTGATACTTTTTGTATTATCCTTTTCTTGTTTAACTCCTTCAACTTAGAAGAAAAAGGGGACAGGGTGGATGAATTATCTTTTATGGATTATTTTATTACTCATAGTTTTCTTCTTCGGCAGCTAAACGTTGAACCTTTTTTACCGGGACGACGTGGCCGAGCATGATCGATCGTTTCTAAACTCTTTCTTCTTATTCGTTCGTTCATTCGTTAGTTCGTTAATTCTTATATACATATATATACATGTATATACACACGTTATATGTTTATTTATTTATTACATACCACATTGATCTAATTTACAAATATCATCCCCCAAATAGGATCTTTTATTCCAACGAAGTGTGTTAACCGCGCGCGCACATCAGGGTGTTCGATAATTGCCAGATTTTCTGGAATCGTGCTTGATCTATACTTAGAATTAGTATAATTAGACGAACGTGTCGATATATGTCCAATGTGGAAATCGGATTGGAGAATGATATTGTGTTTGCTGGTCGAGGAACAACGACGACGACGATGATGACGATGACGAACCATAGACGAGGAGAGGAGGAAGAATCGATCGAGCGTATCCACGATCTCTCTCTCTCTCTCTCTTTCTATTCTATTCTATTCTCTTTCTCTCTCTCTTTCTCTCTTCTCTTCTCGTTCTATCAGTGATCCGCCTACGCGGAGTCTGCGCATCGAAAAATCCAAGAGCAAAGGATTGGATCCGAGCAGTTTTAGCTTTTTCGATAGCCGATAATTCAACTAAACGATATTACAAAAAAAAACAGCGTATCATTTTATTTTATTTTATTTTATTTCTTTTCTTCGTTTCGTACGCCTTTTGCTATCCATAATATATATCATTTTATTTTAGCATATATACATATCTTGTTATTTTAAATGAAAATTAATGTGTTGGGTTGACCGAAAAGTTCGTATCGATTTTTCAAATACTATTTAATTGCTATCTTTTTACATTTTGTTATATATATATATATCTAATGATATTTATAAATATGTAAATTTATGAACCGATACGAACATCTACCTGTCAAAATTCATTATCCATCTTATTCAATATATTTTCAAACTTATCCATCATTTTTCCTCCCATACGTTTTATTACTGATTTATTATATTATTATAGTAACACACAAATCAACTTGATTAAATTAAAAATACAAATTCTATTCGATCTATTTCAAACATTCTTTCTCCTGTCGTCTAAATTATTTGAACATGGTGGGGCAGGAAACGGAAGTATACCGTCACGAGAGATAACATCTACTAAGATTTTTTTAAGACACACACATACACACATATATATATATATATATATATATATATATATATGTTTACAAATCAATATTTCTATTTTTATTGTATCTCCAATTCCCCGTTTCTTTTCATTTCTTTTCTTTTTATTTCTCGCGATTATCGTCTTATCACGTTTGAAAGAGAGACAGGGTCGAGGTTAATGCTCGTTTACTCGAAATTATTTTAAATGACACGCCTAATCGGATCGGAGTATCGTTTGAACGAGTCTAACGATGCGTGCAAGAGTTTAAAGTCGATTGCTGGCATCTATTAGGTTTCATCTACCTGTAGAATACTAAACCTACTCACACAGACACACACACACACACACACACACACGTATACATTACTTTTTTATCTCTGTAATAATGAATTTTTCGAATAAATCTGTAAAACAGTATACATTTTTACAACCAAATCTATGGAAATTTAAATACAAAATAAATATTAAAAATTATAAAATAAATTTAAAATTTTTATATACACACACATACACACATAAGCGTATATATTCTGATATTATTTTTAATCGATGCAAATATTTATCAAGACTAATACATATCCTTATCTTTTATCTGAATCTTTTTTGTTCATCGTTATCGTATGCAACCGGAACACTATAAAACTATATACACATTGCATTACTCATAGAATCCATAAGGTTTTACGTTTCTAAGAAATGCAATGGCGAATGTAAACCCTTGTCGATCAAGTAGCGATATCTTTCAATGAGAACACACAGCGTGAATATTTCATAGGGTTTGTGTTCTCTATAAAAACAGTAGTTCTCAACTTACCTTTATTTTACTAAAAGAAAGAATTTTTTTTTATTACACAATTAACTAAAAGGTTTATTGTATCGTATCAAGAATAATTTTTATTCTTTGTTGTTTATTTTTGTTAATAAAAAATTGCTGTAATTTATATAAAAGCTGCACCTTCGTGATACCAAGGCAACTTCGTGACGACCAATTGCGTGTTAGAGTAGTAACGAAATTTTTTATAGTACTTTCTCGGTTGTCTAGACGACGATAATCGGTAGTTTTTTTTTTTTTATACATACGTATGTATGTATAAAATACATATATGTATGGGGAATGTTAAGAACGCGGACAAAATGCGGTCACAATTTGAGCGGCTAATTTTTTATCAGAGAAATCTAACGATCCAGGAAAAAATCCAACAATTTTCTTCGTTTTAATAGTTAGATATAATTATATTATGATCTTTTGTAATAGGCAAATAATTATTTCGAATATTTGACTCTGGTGGACAAAAAAATTTCCATTAAATTGTGAATGACAAATTTTTTCCACCAACCCAATACATTTTCTCGAAAAAGGTATATTCTATTATATAAAAACAAAAAAATATAATATTACACAAAAATAGAAAGTAATCTAGAAGAAACATGACAGGTTTCGTCTGATGTTAGTTTCATCGATACGATTAAACGAATTATCCGAGGAAAACTTAAAATTCTATGTAATTTAATAGTTACACGGATATAAAACAAATACTATGATTTTATGTTTCAAGTTGAGTATTTGATATTTTTGATTGTTCGATGTTTAATTATCTGACATTAAGAAAGAAAGAAAGAGAGAGAATGAAGATATTCAAAAAAGAAATCTCATAGAAATATGATCGTTTTGTCTTGTAAGGAATAGTCATCCGAGATAGATGAGACAAGATACTCTCGAAAATGATACGTTAGTGAACAGGTTGAACGAAACGAGACTAACTTGGAAACATACTAGTTCTTCTCAAAAATTATTTACATAATCAGTAATAAATTTATATATATAGTATAAAATAATCTGAATAATCAAAAAAAAAATATAAAATGAAGAAAAAGTTATTGTCTATTTATAAAAAAAAAAATCTAACTCTGCCTCTTTTAACGATTTAGATATAAACTATTATCGATTATCTGTAATCAATTGAATGGCTGATAATTAATCAAATAGTTTGATAATTAATTTATCGATTTGACATAGAATTTGTGTCTGTATATAATCAGTTAAAATATTTAATAAATTGTAATATTTTATAACAAATTTAAAATAATAAATAAAAATCAAATTTATTCGCATCAATGCAAATAATTGTAAGTATTTTTGTTTTTTACATCGAGTAAATATAAAAGTATATTTACATTAAACTACATTTAACGATAGTAATGCAACATTCTCTGACTAATAATATTTTTATGGAAGAATTATCTTATCCAGTTGTCACGTTTATCGTTACAGTAAGTTCAACGATGCGAAACATAAATAATCTTTAACACGCCTACAAAATTCTCAAGAATTTTGATAAGCGCATAACTGGATATTATGAGAGACTAAATTTAATTTCAAGTAATCGTTTAATAAATGATTCGAGAGAAATTCTTTAAAAACTGATTAATCATTAATAAATATTTTTTTTTTCTTTCAAAGTTCATATACATACTTATACCAAAAATTACACAAATAATATATTATACTTTGTTAGAATATTATTTATAACCTCTCTAAAGGAACCTTTTTAAACAGAATAACACATATTGCTTAGCTTTCCATCTTTTACCTCCAAATAATATCTTCCTATAATAAAAATATATAATATAAATCTATTAAGAAAAATTGATTTAAATAAAAAAAAATATGTTTCTCATTTGCAGGTAGTAATTGATAGAAAAAATACGAGGAAAATATAAAAAGAAGAGTGGCGAGGAGTATAAAAGAGGGGAGGTGGAGAAGAAAAAGAAGAAGGTAGTGGATAATCTTGAAATCACCAGGACGACGAGAAGGAGAAGAAAAAGAAGAATAAGAAGAAGGTTTTAGCAGGTGTGGTGATCAGTTTTAGTCAGGGTATAGGAGGAGAGGGTGCTGAGAGGTGACGAAGCTCGTGTCAGAGCTGGTGATAGAGAAAAAGAAGACGGTGGCGGTGACGAGGGGGAGAACCACGAGGACGGCTGAGGAGAAGAAGGGGTACCAGAGGGGTGAAGGAGGAGGAATAAAAGAGCGAAGGGTGCGGTAGTGGAGTGTTGCGTCGCGGGTGTAACCTTTTGCACCAAGCATCGGGTCGGGACCATTGGCTGGCTGGCCGCTTTCTGCGGACCCGGGGCACTCTTTCTTAGCTAAAAGGAGTGTGCTCAAAGAGCGCGGGGGTGGCGTTTGTGAAGGCAACGTGTAGCAAAATGGGCTGCGCAATGTCCGCCGAAGAGCGGGCCGCTCTGGCCCGCAGCAAGCAAATTGAGAAGAATCTCAAGGAGGATGGTCTTCAAGCTGCCAAGGACATCAAGCTTCTCTTACTCGGTGAGTCGACTCCTATCTTTAATAATCATTTAGGTTAGGGTAAAGGAAATTCATTATTTTGTACTTTATTTAACACGTTTCGGATTGTCCAAATCTGTCTGATTTAAATCAGATATGCACCGTTTTGTTTTAGAATCTGTTGCCATTTTAAAAGTAACATACAATGCTTCTCTCATAGATGATGAATCCATCTTTTACGTCAAAAATACTTCAACGAAATCGACCAAACCCAAAATTGCATGCAAATGAATGTTACAGTATCGGTACCATAAGAAACAATTTTTGATTTCACATTTCGTCGAATGAATCTATAGCCTCGTGTTCGTTTCTGTTTCTCTCCCTCGGCTTTGGTTTCACCCTAAATAAAATTATGTGAACGAACCTCTCCTGCAGGTATTTTTCTTTCCATCTATTTTTACTCTTCTTCGGTTCCCCTATCTTCTCTCTCTTACTTACTATTTTCTTTTTCTTTTTCTTTCTCTTTCTCTCTTGTTGTACTTCGCGATGAGCTTTTATGATTTTTAATCTTTTAACATTCGAGAATAATTGAAAACAATTTCGAAAAGTGTCAACATTTTCTTTTTCTCGAACTTTTAATCAATTTTAACATTTCTCATTTTTCCTTTGTTTCTCATTTCTTTCCCTACTTGTATTTTAGTTATTTCTATCGAATTTTATTCTTCTGATTCTTATTCGTGGAAAAGAGGTTCTTCCAAAAAATCTTTGTAGCTTTCAAAGTGAACACACACGCCACCACCACCACCCGTTCATATATTTCTGGCTGAATTTCATTCGAGAATGTGGCAAGCGAGAAAAGAGTTGAATCGTTTCGGCGTATCTTTCCTTTCAACTCTTTCTTTCTTTCTTTCTTTCTTTCTTTTCACTTCTTCCCATTTTTCTTCTTCTTCTTCTTGTTTTTGTTCTGTCTCGAAAACGGTTTCGTACACCGAGTTCTTCCCGTTAGTGTGTCTTTCGACATTTCGTGATATTCGAGTACTATACAATCGAATTTATGTGGTCAAATAACTCGAATATTTGCTTGGATATATTTTTCTTACATTATATCTCTATCTCCAGTTTCTTATTTTTATTTTTATACTTAATAGTTTGATAAATCTTTTGAAGTAACCAGTAGTCGTGACACTTTTCACAAATTCTTAAAACATTATGGCAATAAAACCAATAACTACGATGTATATATACATACATACATGTATAAAGATAGTGATAGAGTATTAGTAATAGTTAGTTACGTGTTATATATTCGTCTCAAACGAATAATCGAAACCCAGGATGATTAAAAAAAAAAAATAAAAACCCCAATTGTGTTAACAGTCGTAAAGGCAAGAAGACATTTAAACGATTGAGATTCATCGATGTTCTGAATATAGTTTTTAGTGTTGCACACATATGTATATTCGTCATTGGTAAATATTAATTGATGACGTTCGCGAGGGATCGGATGAGGTCTATATTTTTAATCCGACAAGTGTACCGGAAATTAAAGCTAGCGTGAAGCAGGAAGGCAGGCGCAACAAGCCTATGCTTACATGTATACATATATATATATATTTATGTATATACACACACATACATATACATGTACATAGACAATGTGGAGGGGTAATGTCCGATTAAACATTATTGCGAGTTCCTTTTTTACAACCAACCATACTTCATTTATAATATTTTAACAAACAATATTACTTTTATCTTGAAACTATTGATAATAATATTTCGTTGAAACTTTCTAATCCCAATGAGAGTTAGATTAAATATTATAAACAAATTTCATATTTTTTTACATTAACGATATTACTTTGTTTATAATATATTACAAAAAATAAATGTATCCTTGTTTCTCATAGAAATATTTTCAATATTTCACGTAACCATATGTACACAAAGATATTCGATTTGAACCATTATTGCCAATCTTTATTTCGTTTGTAAAATCTTGGGCAAAATTTAATATTGTTTTTTTATCGAATTGAATTTATTATTATACAATATAATATATAATTTTAATTTATTTCTTTACTATATTTTCTTTGTTTATATTGTTTTTTTCTTAATCGATTATCAAAGCTTATTTTTTCGTTACTAAAGAAAATATAGAAGAAAATATAGATAAAAAAATATTGAGTGATCGCAGCATACTGCTGGTTGTTCTCATCTCGTGAAGGCTGCAAGTACTATAGGCAGAGGTCGACTCGTTAATTTTGTCCCTATCGTCGAGGCACACTCAATTAAGTCGTCGACACGACCACCGACGTCGTTAGGGCAACGTTTCGTCAGTCCTCTCCATTCTCGAGAAAGAAAGAACCTAACACCACCAGTCTCTCTCTCTCTCTCTCTCTCTCTCATTCTCTCTTCTTCTCTCTGTCTCTGTATGAAATTCTTTCCTCGCATTAACGAATTTTCAAGACTTTGTTGCATACTTCAAACTAAAGTGAAAGAGTTAAAAAAAGAGAGACAGAAATGTCTGCTTCTGTTCCTTAACAAATTTCATACCCTTTTTTCTTTTGTATTTTTTTTCTGTTTTAATTAACCCGTTCTTCATTTATACTAATCTTTCATAACAATTTCTATGTTCTATATATCCCTAATTTATTTTAAAAGCTACACAGTTATACGTACCCAAGAATAAAAACTTATTTGATCTATAAAATAGGTATAAAAAGAAAAATAAATAAATAGGGTAGAAAAATTCTTAATACCTATTTATTAGATTTTTTATTTCTGTATATACACCTATATATGTACATACTAACCATACATATATTGATTACATTATGCTCCACTTTATTATTCTAGATACGCAATACTGAACTCTACCTATCATATTCGTTACTTTACAACTTTATCTTATAGAGCTCATGGATAAAACTAGCTCTTACTTTTACTTTTACTTCTTCTTCTTCTTCTTCTTCTTCTTCTCTTTTATCCTCGTAGTTTTTCGTTCGAAGGACGTTCATGAAATTCATGAACATGGATTTACCAAGTATTCAGCTCATAAGGGCTCCAACTTTTAAAGTAGTTGCCTCCGTTCAGAGACAATGTGTTAGCCAACTTCTTCCTGATAAGTATCTCTCCTTCTCTCTCTCTCACTCTGTTTATTCTCTTTTTCTTCTCCTCTCTTTGTGGCAAATACTTCTGAATATGAAACTTTTGTATGTTACTAAGAATGTTATTTGATAAAAGTTACAAATATTTTCTAAATCAAATTTTTATATCGCGTTTGATATCAAAAGCAAAAAAAAAATACAAATATATTTTAAATATAATAAAATAAACTTAAATCACATTATTATACTAATCCAAAATAAAAATATTAATATTTACATTAAATTTAAAAAAGAAAATATCATTTCATTACAACTATTTATTATCAAACTGAACTTTCGTAGACATAAATAAATAAAATAGTCAGCATAGTTTTGCCATGTGTCATATCCACGTGCTTCGATATCTTTCAACCCATTTCCCATCCAAACTCAATCTCTCTTTTTTTTTTCTTTCCTTTTTTCTTTCAAGTTATAGTTAATAGGAGGGATGAGAGCTTAAAAGTTTCCTTTCCAACAGAAAAAAAGAAAAATTCGGTGTCAACTTGCTGCTTATCGGTTTTCCTCTCTCTCTCTCTTCCACACACATTGACACCGTGCCAATTTCGATTCGTTCGGTGACGTTTAAAAGGTTCCTCGATGTTACCACCGATGTACTAACCCACCCACCCTTTCTATGTTTCGATTAATTTCGAAAGGAAACGACCTTCGGTAATATGGTTCAAACACTGACCCACGACGACGTTTTTATCGTAACTCCTCTTGGAATCAATTTTGTTTCTCCAACAGGATTTCTCTCTTTCTCTCTCTCTTTCTCTCTACTCTTAGGTTTACATTGACAACGACAGTTATAGCTTCGAGTATGACGATATAACCATGATCACGAGGCCGTTCATTTTTGTCATTTATTTTTAAATCTAATTTACGAGTGATTAAAGTCACGTGTATGTTTTTCTTTTTTTTTATTATTATTATTACGTCAACGAGTAATTATTATATCCGTTTTGATAATAAATTGAAGCTAAATAGGTAAAATGTAATTATATTAATTATTTAATAATCGATTAATTTTGTAATCATTTTAAAATCATATTATTTTAATATAATGGATGAAAAATATTTAGATAATTGCGTATAGAAAATGTGTAAGAGAAAAAATATATATTTAAATATTATGACAAACTTTTCATTGAGATAATCGATCTAAACTATGTGACTCTAAGAAGATAAATAACAGATAAATTAATCTAGAAAGGATATAACACATGATAGATAAAGTAAAACTAGCGAACACCAGGGAAGACATTACAGTGGCGAAATGTGGGTCCTGTTTATTGATGTAACCAGTGACGTCATTCGTTCAACACCGTGTGTTATTCTCTCTCTCTCTCTTTTTCTTATGTAGCATGTATTTCTATTGGATTAATAGTGCTCAGACTTGTAAGGAACGCGTCATGTATCTTACGTTATTTTTTTTTTTTTTTCGTATTTCTTTCTCTCTTTTTTTTTTCTCTCTCTTTTGCTACGTAATCATGAACGACTTAACGAAGATTAACGAACGTTGAAACACGCAAATTGTAGGACAGGTTTTGTCATCATTACCATAAAAATCTAATCCTAAGTCTAATTTGATGTATTTATAAATAAATTACATGTAAAATACTTTCTTACGTTTTCTCCAGAGGTATCACTTTCGTAATACTCTTTTAAACGGCAATTACATTAGTGGTAATAGTATTCAAACGTAGGATTTCCTTTTTTGGAAATATCTGCGAGAGAAGGAAAAGGGACGACAAAAAATTATGGAAATTAAATGCATGTTTGTATTTTAATTATTAGAATTGTAGATATTATTATTTAAATAAATTAAAATACATTATATATATTTATAAAATAAAATATAAAATATATCAAGATGAAGCAGAAAAAAATTTATACATAAATATTTATTTTACTGAATAGCAATTTTTATAAAACCAGTTAAAATAACTTTGCTTCAACGAAATAATCTTTTTATTCGTATATTGTTTTATTTTTTTTTTATTTCCTTTAAACTTTCGTTCAATTATTCAGTGTCGATTTAAAATAAAGAAAATATTGATAAAAAAAATGTATACTAAAAATATAAAAATATAAAGACTGGGTTTAATTTCGATCATTTTGACTGGTACTAGTGTTAAAATGTTAAACTCGAAACGTGGATCGATACTTGTTTCTGTGGACAAGGTCATTGGCTTTGCTAGCAGAGATAAATCGAGGAGAGTGTTAGTTTCTTCCTTCTACCAATGCTGACTCGATCTTACACTACTCCCCACTATCTTACAACATTTTTATTACGTTAACGACTTATCTCGTCTACCATAAATGCATTTTAGTTTAAAATACTAAACCTATCGATAGTTTATCTATGCCTATTTGTATCCCAACCGGTTGCATAAAACAACCGGTCTTTTAAAATAAAAAACAGAATTTTATATTATTTTGCAATCGAATATTACAATCTCGAAATCGATTTAAATGTTCGATATTCGACGATAAACACGATCTGTACATACTCGAAATTATTTATTATTATAATTATTATATTATATATTATATATATTATATTAATTATCATTTTACAGGTTGTAAAAGTATGATAGAAATACGAGCAACAAAACACACGAGTAAAATAAAAAAAAAACCTCTTACTTTCCTTTTATCGGTATCTCTGTCCTTCTCTCTTGTAAGATAAAAAGATCGTTTAGATGAGATAAAATTCGATTTACACTATAAAAACTAGACAACGTAATCTCTCTTTCTCTTTCGTGTCGTTATTGTCATCGCATAGAACAGGTGTAGGAAGTATATTCTTGGCACACGGTGCATCAACACGCGATCTGAATGACCTCCTTGTGTGTTACCACCCTCTCTTCTTCTACCCCTCTTTTATCGAGGATCCAAAAAGAAAAGAAAAAAAGACTCTAGTTTCTTGTCCTATGATAATACGTTTACTAACTAACAGACTACACACACATATACACATATACACTAAAGAGTATCCATAAACATTTAATGCTTTGTACGAAGTAGAAATATGACGTTAACGATACGTCGATAGAACTCTTTTACCACACATTTATAAAATATAATAATCACATAGATGTGTGGTGTAACCACTACCACCACTATCACCTCCACTACCACCACTACCAACCGTCCCCAAGTTAAATACATTTAACGTTAAATTCGTTTGCCGGTCCCTAAGCGATTAGACTCGTTGAAATTTTCGTTCTAGCTCGTTAAATTTGACTCGTCGTGTTCGTGCTCATAAAATACTGAACGCACCAGAGTTTTAGAACGAGAAATAAAGTCCTCGTATAAAAACATTTTGCGTGGGTTGTCTGTGTGTCAGATAATTACACGTAAAAACTTGTTACAGCTTCTCCACGTGTTGGCATTTATGTACGCAAAGAATATGTTGCATATTTTCTCCATGCGTATTCATTAGTTTTTTTTCTATATATGTTTCATGTGTTTAGATTACTATCGTGATATATATCGTGTTATTGTTAGATTAAATGATACTACCATTTCTTGAATTTCGATTTATATCAATTTCGTGAAATTTTAAATAAAACGTCTCTCGTGCTAGTTGTTTAGCAAATTAGTATTGACCTTTAAAAAACTGCTTAACCTTCGTTGCATAGAAGAAGAAGAAGAAGAAGAAGAAGAAGAAGAAGAAGAAGAAGAGGAGGAGGAGGAAGAGGAATAGAAGGGGAAAGAGGGAGAGACATTTTGACCTATGACATACCAATTTTACATGCATGTGGATGCATTGATATTATCTAACATTTAACAATTTGATATAATGATAATTTTGTTATTTTAATTCAGGTTAGATATACATGCACAAAATAAGGAATTGTCATTGTGTCCTTTATTAGAAATTATTAAAATAAAAATGTATAAAGAAATAGAATTTATTTGGAAAGTTCCGAAGTGTCTGTTGTTGAATGCAAAATCATTTTGAGGTTTAGTGCATATATTATTATATAAAAAATAATATTTTAATGATTGGAATGATAAATATCGAACGATTGGTTTCGGTTGGGGAAAAAAAGAAATTAAAGTTAATGTACAAAGTTTAGATCCAATCTAATGGATCTTCGAAGTCGTCCAAGTAAAGTAGACCACGACTACCACATTATTGTTGTTTTAGATATATCCTCGATGGGGTAACACGAACTACAAAGAGTTGAAAATAAACTAGTTCGAACTAGAGGAAAGATCTCTTTTCCTGATACGTATGTATAAAAGCGTTATACTCGTACGAGTGCATATGCACGCCATATGTATCTAAGGTATGCGCATATTTAATTCGTGGGAGAAGAGAAAAATAGGACAGTAGGAGGATAATAAAATAAAATAATAAAAAAGACAAGAAAAATTGAAACAGGGAGATGACACACGTAGGGAAAATTAATTTCGATATTTGTGTTTATTAGCATTTGAACCACCTACGAGATTGCTATGACTTATTCAAAATTATATCTTTTATAGATACGTATCTAGGAATAGAAAAAATAAACAGAAAAGTAAATTGAACAATGAAATATATTTAATTGTATTCTTTGTATAAGTAAATTTGAAAAAAATATAATTACAGAAGAACGGTATATTTTTCTTGATGAAAAAAGAAAAGAAAATTAAACGTTTAAATTCCCCCTCATCTAAGAGTTAAAATTAAACACGTGTGCACGCACGCGTGATATTTGATAGAATAATGTCTTAATGTTTTAGAAGAAGAAATAGAAATAGAAAAGAAAACATTGAAATAATATTCTATGATTAAAAAAATCTTTAAATGGGGATTGATTGAAAGCAGTCGTTTTATTTTGGTTAAAAAAATAAAAAACAAGAAAACAAAATTTAATGTTAAAACACATTGTAGAGTAGGATCTCACGTCATGTATATGAATGACATGTAAATATATTCACGTGTATGTGTGTGTTAGGTACAATAGTATATTATCAAGTAGAAAAAGAAATATTCTGTGCATTAAGTTGGCAAAACCGCGAGACCTCGATCGATCGTTTTTCACAATACAGGCGGTGAGTTTAAGGGTGAATAAAGGGACAGGAATCTGACTCGAACGAGAAATTCACAAATTATTAATCGATCAATTTCTTATTTTATCTCTTTCTCTATTTCTCTTTGTATTTATTCTATCAGTTGAAACGTTTTATACAGATCGATAATAAAACGTTCTTTTAACAGAACGTTCCAATTTCTAAACTTCATACTGCAAGATTAATTATATTTCTATCATATAATAATATAAAATAATCTCTAATTTGTATTGAGTAATTATATTCATTTATTTATGCTTATGATAAAAAATAAATCAAATATTATCAGGAACTCTATAGAACTAAAGAGAATCGTTGTAAAATTATTTGAAAAATTATGATTTAATGTTACCGCAGTATTCTCGTGAATTAATCGACAAAATATCAGAAGATAACTTTCTGGAAATATTTGTATTTAGGTTAAATGACTTTCCTGATACACGAATTGGACTTATCGTAAATTATTTGAAAGATATTTCTCAACGAAATAACAATGTTTCGTGATTTTATAAATAAATATTTGAAATTGAGGGAAATAAATATGAGATACGCATAATCCACAAGTATTTACAAGAAATCTTTAATGTTGTTTTTTTTTTGTTTCCATGGGAAGTGATAACAAGTGTGATCATCGTTGTCATCGTTGTCGTTGTCGTCACGAAAAAAAAAAACGATGACTTTTTCTCCAAAGCTCTTTTTCCCTTTTTTTTCTTCGCATGTTTGTGCAGACTCCCGGTGTACACGGGTATTAGTCGAAGAGGTAACGAAGAGGGGAAAAAGGAAAGTAAAGGAATAGAAAAAGAGAGAGAAAGAGAGTGAGAGAGAGGACGAGGCATATATACACTCGAGAGTCACCGTGTATTCGGTCGATATTAAACTGCTCCAGCCACGAGTAGCTATTATAGGCGGCTACTTAAGCTGAAAGAGCTTTTAAAAGAGGGGGAGGCTTGCGGTAAGCAGGAAAAGCAAGTTCCGTTGGCATGTCATATCCGGTTATAAAATGACACATTTCGTTAGACCGCGATAAAAACATTGAAAATATTCTTAAGAGAGAATATGATAAAGGAAACATCTTACTATTTAACAAAGAAAGTATTAATTCTTTGGTATGCAATGAACTGAAATAAAGATAGAAAAGAAAGATGAATTATTATAAGAACGAACGAGTGAATGAGTGAATGAGTAAGTGAGTGCGTAAATGAATGAGTGTGTGATGAATGGGTGAGTAAAGATGAGAGTAGAAGAGTGTAAGAGAACGAGAGAAACCAAAAGGGGGCTGTAGTGAGTAAGAAAAAGAGATAAGGGAATAGGAAAGAAGAAGAAATGAAGTTAGTCAGAAAGAGATGTAGTAAATAAGAGCACTAGGAGAGGCAGGAGGGGATTAGTAAGAGAAATAGAAGGATAGTAAATAGAAGAGAGAAGTAGATTCTCTTTCCTTTTTATTTTATTTTATTTTATTTTCCTCTCACCTTATTCCCCAGCTTGATTGCTTTCCATCTTCGAAGAGGATGCTCAGAGATAGATGGGAAGAGAGACAGAGAAAAAAGTATTTCAAGAGGGCTGTGGAAATAGTCTATTTATATAAGTATTTTACGGTTTTTCTCTCTCTCTCTTTCTCTTTCTATCGAAAGTAAATACTTTTTCGATTTCGTCCCGACCATAATTTCGTTTCCCTCGTTCGGTTTTTCTTATAATATCATTTCATTCCTTCTTACTTACTTGCTTACTTACTTTTTACTATTCTGGGTTTTTTTTTTATTTTTTCAGGAGCTGGTGAATCCGGCAAGAGTACCATCGTGAAACAGATGAAGTGAGTATTAACAAAAAAATATATATATATTATAATATATATCACATTGTGGTGTAATTAATTATTTTAATCTCTCGTTGATTCCCCACAACGTTCACTAAACTTCCGGTCTCTTTTTCCTGATACACATCATACATGTTTGCTCATATATTTGATATGTGTGTATTGTGTATCATACGCATTGTCGTTGTCTATCCTCTTTCATACCTTTTTCGTGACTAATTGTTACGAATCGTAAGAATTGAAACTACAAAAGTAAATGACCACAAAGTGTTGTAAAATAGGGTCGAGAGGGTTACGTTAAAATAAACGTGACACATACATCGATGTTGTCGAGAGAACAAAAACTTTCTTTTCAGGTTTCATATATTATCTTCTTTCACGCGGAAGTGTAAAATTTGCAAAGAGTTAATGATACTAACACACAACTAAAACACAATATTATTGTCGAGTAATATACATTTGATTCTAACACGCGATTCAAATTTTCGTTCTCACGGATCAAACATGATTTTTTTTTTTTTTTTACATACACGAATAGCATTGTTTCTTTTTTCTTGTAATCAAATTTTTAAACATAACGTGTATATATACATATGTGATTGCATATACGTGTACCATGACGTGTATATGGTAAAATATATGACAGGGGTTTCTATAAACCCTCCTCCTATGAGCAAACTGTTGCCCTTCGTTCTGTTCGTTCGTGCTAAAGGATCGATATTTCCACGTAACTATACGGGGTACCGTAGCATAAAACGCTTTTAAAGGGCAGATGTGTGTAACACGTGCGCGAGCGCATTCACATCAAATACATGAGCAAAGAGAGTGAGTATAAGTTAGAGGAGGATAGAAACACGTTATGTTAGAAACGAGACAGAAACTCTAAGCAACCACGTACTATGGTTAGTGGATTAGCTTGTATACTATTACTCCCTCTCTCTCTCTCTCTCTTCCTTTCATTCTGTATCTTTTTATTTATCTCATTTCCTCTTACCAAATTCGATCACTGTCTTTATGTTTCTATGAACAGATCTCTTTATGAGGTTCTCATAGTTCTACAAAGAAATGCTTTTACCTTCTGTACATGTTACGAAAATTTTTAATCTCTCCTTGTTAAGATTTAAGAACATAATTAATATGTAGATACATATTTCCTATTTTCCTATTATTTTTTTGTTATTTTGATTAACGTGTGATTGAATAATATAAATCAGATCTTTAATTGCACGATTCAGATTAATGTGTACCTTCTTTTTTTTTTCAAATTGATATAGAAAAATAGCAGTTTTGTTATAATAATTTGTTATAAGAATATTGAATGAGAAATTGGATAGAAAATTTGATCGTTGTTATGTTTGTAAATATCGTGTTACATTGCTTATTAAATTTGATCACTCGCAATAACAGTTCTTCTAATTGAATTTTTCTTTCGTTTCTTCTTCTTCAGTAATTGTGTTGAAATAAATATTTCAACAAATATTATTTCAATAATAAGTAATATTTAATTTTTAAATATTATAACTAAATAAATATTTGTAATAATAAATAATTATTATATAAGAAAGTAAAGAATGTGTTTATTTAACTTTGATAAATTGAACATAAGATTTGTTTAGAAGAATTTCATGAATTTGTTTTAATAATATTTATAATATTTTTTCGAGTGATAAAATATTGAATATTGTAACCTCTCCAAAAATAATAAATACATTCATTTAAATAAGAATCGTATTTTTGTTCTCTCTTTCTCTCTCTCTCTTATCTTACGTTCTCATACTTTTCGTTTTTTTTTTTCTAGAATCATTCACGAAAGCGGTTTTACGCCGGAGGACTTCAAACAGTACAGACCCGTCGTTTATAGCAACACGATACAATCACTCGTTGCTATTCTCAGAGCGATGCCAACACTCGGATTAAATTTCTCGACCAACGAGAGAGAGGTATGTGTAAAGTCATAAGAATAACCATGTTCTTTCCATTTTCTTTTTTTTTTTGTTAAAACATTCTTCAATGATAATTATTATAATAATAATTCAAACACTATCGATTTAATATACTTCGTTAGAAAATTCGAAATCAATCGATAGTCATTGTATTTTAATTTTTTTTTGATTCATACGTACGAAAATGAATCGAAAAGTTTTAGAGATCATGTTGAACTTTTCAACCCTCCACCCACGTTTAAGCACAGGTTAAAAATTTCCAAACAATCGTTCAAAATGATTTAGAATAATCAATTGTTTTCTTACCGACACTAATTTTTGTTTACGGCTGATTTGAAAAACACAAAAAAAAATCAATTATTTATTCTACGAAAGATATTTTCAATTAATCATATTTGTGTAAGTTTTTTATAATTACTAGCTTAGAAATTGTTCGTTTACCCTGTATATAATTAAGAAAGTTAATCGAGGAGGAAAGGTTTTAGAAGTCAATTAAAATATCACGCTAGTGAAAAGTAACGATGTCGAGCGATGACAATCGTATACGAGCCGCAACAGGTGAGAAAATAATTAACTCACCAGCTTGGCATCCTTCACGAGCGTTGAGCTTGAAGAATGTCGAGAGAAGCAGGGGGTTGAAATATATAGGGGTTGGTTTTAGACTGAAACATTCGATCGGTTGATAGATGCTTTACATTTTTTTTTCAACCTAATATAATCCTAATATAATAATTTTTTCAACCTAATATATTATTATATTTATATAAATATATTTGGTTGGTGGATAAAAAGTGTCGGATTTTCCTATTGAGTGTATATAATTTTATAGAAAATCCAAACGATATAAAAATAATAATAAAATGATGAATAATTAGAAATAATATAGGAAAGTAAAACATATTTGAATTTCCAGAATAATCGAATCATTTGTAAAAATCGATTTTATTCAATCTGGAAAATAAATCAAAAGAATTACTTACGATTATAGTTAGTTAAAAGAATCATAGTTTAATAAACGAACGTACTCGAGATTGGCCTTGCTTCGAAGAGCAAGCAGTTAAAGCATCACCATCCTGCATACGATTTGTTACGGTTCGACGATTATCTTATGAAGGAAGCATTCAGTGTTAAATCAACGGAGAAGGAAACATCTACCGAATGTTAACGAAAAAAAAAACAAACAAAAATAAATTAAAGATCAAGAACAAGAAAAGGAAAAGAACAAGGAACAATTAGAGATAGTTAATGAAAATATAAAAAAAAAAGGAAAATGATTAATTTACTTCAAGTTGAAAGAATTGAACAAATTTTAGATAAAATTTTGCCTATGGAATAATCTTTTAGAAAAAAAAAGAAAAACCTTTCTTTCCTTGATAAAATAGGATAGAGAACTTTATTCTTTATTATGTGAACATGAATGGATCTAAAAACTTTTTTTTTTATCCCAACCTTAGAAAGAATATCGCAGGAATTGATGAAAAGATGAAAAAGAGAGAAGAAGTTTTTTTTTTCCTTTTTTTAAATTTTCTGCTTATTCGAGCAAGAATTGAAATGAAAAAGAAAATCTCATTTCTTCGGGATATTCATAGATATCTTTTATTATACTTTTATAATAAAGTAACATATATTTGTACTTTTTTATTTCGTCGACTTTAGATTCGAAAACGTCGGAGGTATAATGTTTCAGTAATGAAATATTACACCAGGGAGTAGGATTCGTTTAAGATGCTTTCTCTTTCTCTTTTTCTTTCTCTCTCGAGATGAGTATGAATTAATTAAGATGCCATGGGAGAACATGTGATCTCGTAGTTTTGTAGATAAAAAAGTTAACCTGGTATAATTAATATTAATGGCATAATTACTACACATAACGTTTGACTACGTTTTTTTAATACATTTTATTATTTAACCTACTATAAACCCTCGTGTATGTGTGTATGTGTATTTTCGTTCAATTGGTATAAACGATTAAGAAATATGTTTCAATCTATTTGATTAAACATTAAACTCTGATGAATCGTGATTGATTTAGAATATCTTTTAATTTGATAATGTATTTGGATTTACAGACTGATGCTAAAATGGTGTTCGATGTGATCCAACGAATGGAGGACACCGAACCGTTTAGTGAAGAACTTTTAATGGCTATGAAAAGGCTTTGGACTGATACTGGTGTCCAAGGATGTTTTGGAAGGAGCAATGAGTATCAACTTAACGATTCTGCCAAATAGTAAGTTGACATTGATTAATTATTATCTTTCACATTTCCAGTTCACTTAATGATACAATGTTGAACTAAAGTACAACTAAATATTAATAATAATTAATAATTAATAATTAATAATATTAGAAACTATAATGTTCCTTATTCAAATGAATTGTAAATCTTTTACAAAATTATAGATTATTTATTTAATTATTTAATTTATCAACACGAGAAATATATTTTCCATACTCGTCAATATTTATTATTATAAAGAATAATTTGTTTTAGAACAAATGTTTATCATTAATTCAAAACTAAATAGTTCGATCGAAGTTAGTAATTGATAAAATGCTTACTCACGATCGTAGTAACATTCCCAGCTGTTTTCATATTATGCAAATAGGAAAAAATTAGATATGCAAAAGCTTGAACACGCGAACGCCAAAACTCGTCTCGGAAACGAAGTGAAGAAACAGGCCGAACGTGTAGACTGAAAGGCGCCATATTCTCTCTCTTTCTCTCTTGAAGATTTTGTTAAACTTTTAGTGAAATCGATCTGTCATCTTTTCCCAACTCTACTCTCGGTTCCAAATTCATCTCGGTCAAGCTCGTGTAATCTTTTATACGAACGAAATAAAAATGGTTTTATTCCTTTCTTCTTATTATTTAGTTATTTTTATCGAAAAGTTTCGATAAAACTTTAATAAAATATAGTCTTAAAATATTTCTAATTAATCTCTTACAATTAGGTGTAATATAATAAATATTATTTCAATCTAATATGTAACATCTATCGAGTGTAGAGTTTTAAATAACAATGGAATATTATCGAGCATGATTAAATAAGAATCAATAAAAGTCGTGTGCATATCTCAGCTCGTTCAGGGTTATTTCTTGCATGTTCCTAGAAAAAAATTCAACATAATCATCTAAGGTGAGGTAGAGTCATGTTAAAAGAAAAGGGTTTTTTAAGGTTTTAAAAGTTAGATCTATTTCGAGGGTTAAGAAAATAAGTCCTGGTAGCTATTGTTTACACTATCATCGTTTAGTATCGTTTCTTCCAAGGTTCATCGACTTCCAACGACAAAGGCGTAGGCAGGGACGAGGTGAAAGTGTTCTCCGAAGGATAAATCCCTCTCTTTCTCTTCTTTCCTCTCTCTCTCATCTCTCTCTCTCTCTCTTTCTCTTTGGAATACGCAGAGCTTGCGCGTCCCCCGTTAGGATATTTTTGTAGTGCGTTAGCTACTTGACTATTGATTTTAGGGTGGAGTTTATAATAAGCTCGTGTTACGCAGGTACGCAAACGTACGTGTTCCTTTTGTGTATGACGTTAAAATGTGTATATATATATTGTATAATGATTAGATGATGACACGTTAGGATATGTGACGTTTTTTTTTTGTATAATGATATATCGTAATTATTTATTTATTTAATATAAAACTCATCTCGTGTATGACCCGTTCACTTCAACAAATCGATTAACTCAACTATTTTGAATAAATCTTAAATCAAAGTCTCAAAACAACTTTGGTATAATCATCATAACTTTTTATATTTACAATAATTTATCAAATTTTATTCGTCAAATGAATAATCGATTTTGATCGAGAAATCTTTGACACCATGTTCGATCCTGTGAATCGATTATCGTTGTTCATTTTTTTATTTTAATTTAGAGGAAGGAGGTGGGGATGTATCTACGTACTCCCTTTTTTTTTTTCTTTTAACATATTTTTTCTACTTTTTTTTCTTCTATTTTTCTTCTGCTTTTAATAAAGAGAATAGGACAACCCTGACCTTAGTTAGGGTCGTACGAGGAGAACGAGGCTAAATTCGCAACCCATTTCGGATCGTAGATTTTTTGCTGACAGTTATTTGGGAAAAGGGATCAGGGAGAAAAAAAAGTGTGTAGGTAGGAGGGTATCGGTTAATTCACTCTAACCTACAACTTAACTCTAAGATTATCTGTTCTCTATCCTTCTATTCTCTTAGCACCCTTTAAAAAACTTTGTCGATAGTACTGCATCAGCATCGCCTAAAGACTTTTCAACGTAAACGTCAGAAACCTTCTCCTACTTGGCGCGTGCGTCAGAAAGAAAAAAAAAGAAAGAAAGGTAAAGAAAGAGACCAAAAAATATAGATGGAAACGTATCGAGTATATATATATATATAATATCCATTAGTTTAACTGCAAAAAAAAAAAGAATATTTTTAATAATATATCAATTTCATTTCACTTAGGAAAAACATTTAACTCCAAACTAAAACTCTGTATTTTGTTCATTCAATGATTTTATTTGACATCGGAAAAGTTTGAAATTAATAATGAAACTATGAAAGGATATTTAAAACACGTATACATATATACATATACATATACATATTCATATACACATATACTCAACCCACCCTCTGCATATTTAAGCTGTGGCCGCGAGACAGTGTCCCTGGTCAGAAAGCGGAACCGTAAAGCTTGACTATTGGAGTAGGGCAGAAAAGCTCGCTTATAATATGAATTTCCTGAAGGAGTCGACGAGTCAGAGAGAATGGACTGGTGGTGGATAGAAGAGGTTCGTGGGGGGGAAGGGGGCTAGAGGTTCAGAGGTTCAGGGGTTGGGGTGGAAAGCCACGGTGAATTCGAAACAAAGGGGGTCGAAATAAGGGTAGGGAGATGAATTAGAGAAGGATAGACGTTATGCGGAGTGTGTTTCACAGAAGCAACTCTCTCTTTCTCTCTTTCTCTCCTGCTCACCTCCTCCCTCTCCTTTCTTTATCTCTCTATCCTTCGCTCTCTGTCGTATTGATCGGCGATGACGTCACGCCACGCCCGTGTCACGTGACAGGGAAGATGGCCGACGTTGTGTGCCCCCCCGCAAACCTTCCCCCATCCCCACTCTCTCTCCTCCCCTATTTTTCTCCATCCTACCCTCTTTTTCTCTCTCTCTCTCTCTCTCTTTATTTCTTTTCATTCTCAACAACCACCACCACTACCACCACCCCTTGCCTTCTCTTCATCTATCTTTATATTCTACCTTTCTTCCCTTTTCCCCCTATATCTTTTTCTCTCTTACTTCCGTCAAAATCTAAAACTCTCGCCACCACTCCTCAAGGGAAGGAAAAGAAGAAGAAGAAGAAGAAGAAGACGAAGTAATAGTTGTAAAAGAAAAATAACTGGCAGCAGGATGGCAGGCCAACAACGAGAGGAATCTTCCCTTTTCTTATTTCACCCTTCAACAACCTTCTCCTCCTTCTCTTTCTCTCTGTCTCTCTTTCTCTCACCCCATTTCCTCTCCCTTTTCTATCTTTACTTCTTTTCTGCAAGTTTCATCCGAAGATCCCAAGATACCCGGCGACCTCTACTACTTTTCTCCTTTCAACCACGTTTCTTCGTATGTTTTATCTCAACCCCTTCGTACCCTTTATTTCGTCAAATCCAACCCCCTCCTCCTCTTCCCATCTTATCTTCTATTCTTTAAATATATTTTCTTACATGTTTTTTTTTTTATATTTGTTCTTTCTATCGATATTATTGCCTATCTATTTGGGTTTATTTTGTCGATAGGGTGGGTACTACTTTGTTGTTTATTTCTTTCTTCTATGGGAATTAATTAATATGAATGAAAAAATTGTATTTTGGTAGCGATAAACAACGTTGAATGATTCCTCTTCCTCTCTTTCTCCTGTTGTCGAGCTTTTCAGCCCTTTTTTTCTTCTCGGTCGTTGCGTCGACGCTTTGGTTGGTGGGGCTGCCCGTGAAATATGGCGAATAAACCACAAAGATGGCGCTTCCTTGGATCTTCTTAACCTCCAAATCCTGATATACACGTTGACTCGGTACATAAATCTTGGAAATGGTTTTACCAGAGACTTTTATGTACCAGATTTACACTTATGTACGATATATATATATATTTATGTATACGTAAAACACACACAAATATATACATGTATATATTTGAGAACGTTCATTTTATTTTAAAAGTTATAATACATTTATACGATTAATTTTTTTTAACGACCATTCTAATAAACTTCATTCGTTCCATCAAATTTGTAAATTATTTATTTTTATATTTATTTGATTTAATTATTTTTATTTATTTAATTATTTAATTTTTTATTTAATTTAATATGTATATAACGAATAAAATATATTCTCACGTTACTCTAGATTTACCTTTTAAGCTATACAGTTATTATAGGCTGCCAACAAAGTTCTCGTTTTGTATTATCGGTTTACTCTTCTTCGGCTACTTGTTGCGAACCGCGCCCTAGCACGCGACTCTATTCCACTTACACATATACAGTACATATATACACACACATACATGTATATACGTGTATCGAATGATTTTACCTTCTATCGACTTCCTTCCTTAAATTCTAAACAACGAACTACCTTTACGTTAAAAATCTCATTTAGGTATCCATCCAAAGCTGTTTTTTCTACTCTTTCGAATATGAAATTATGCCATTCTCTGGTGTTTCTTTCTCATGCTAAACAGTATATGTCTGACACGTCAGACAGGAGGCTTTCTCATTTCGTTTGCCTATTGTAGAAAATATATATATAAGGAAAAGAAACATTTGTTAAAGATTTTTCGAAAAAGAACTTCGATCTTTCATTCACTTTTGATCAAAAAAAATTATTTTAATAATTATTCTCTTAGGTTTTAGTTTTAGGTATCTTTTATGATTTTTATTATAAAAGTGAATATTTATTCTTTGTATATGATTAGATCTAAATGTATATAGACAAATGTCCTTCGATTTTCTAGGAATATAATCCGTAAAATGATTCTTATTATATATACGTGTCTTTATTTGATATCGTTTAAATGAATTTCATTCCATAGTAGTTGAAAATATTTGATTAATTTTACAGTTTCCTGGACGACTTGGATCGATTAGGTAAAAGGGATTACCAACCAACGGAACAGGATATTTTGAGGACTCGTGTAAAAACTACTGGCATCGTCGAAGTCCACTTCTCATTTAAAAACCTTAACTTTAAGTAAGTTTTTTATTTTATAAATAATATTAATAATATATATTTATTCTATCTGGTTTTAACAATTAATAAAATTCATAAAGTTTTTTTCGTAATAGTAAAATATACGTCAAACCGTGTGCTATCTTTTTTTTCTAAATCAAATACGTAAGAAAAATCGTAGAACTTTATTGACCTATTTAATAACGTGCAATATATTTACATATATTATAAAAAAAATAATATAAAATATAAAATATAACAATACTAACTATATAAAAAGATATTCTAGATGAAAATAAAAGGAAGAACGATGTTTATTTTTTCCTGTGTCAAAACTAAATCGATATAACATTAATCACGTTCTTAGGCGCCTCCAATGTGTTCGCTCATTCTCATAATCTCGAGACTATGACGTTCCTAGATACGAATATATACGCGTTGTATATTCTGAATGACCGTGTTTAGATGAATCATTCCACATTCCTTCCTCTCCCACCCCAGACTATTATAATCAGCTGCACCTATCCAATGCAATATTATTCTAAATAAATTATTTTCAGTTGACTCGATTTTAAGCCTGAATCTTTTATTACATTCTTGCATATTCTAACGTTATTATTATTATTATTATTATTATTATTATTATTATTATTATTTTATTTTTTTTATTCGCAGATTATTCGACGTGGGTGGACAAAGAAGCGAGCGTAAAAAATGGATACATTGTTTCGAGGATGTTACAGCGATTATATTTTGCGTTGCTATGTCCGAATACGATCAAGTTTTACACGAGGACGAAACTACGGTAAGAGCCAAAAATTCCATTAGTTTCATTTAATTAAAATCATTATTCGATGTAAATCATCTTCTTATCTTGGAGAAACTAATTGAATTACTTGATAGAATTTATTCCTAGTCACATTTTCCAAATTTTATCTATTCTCCTAATCACGTCATACAGTATTTCGAAGATATTGATTATTAAATTCAAATAACGTGATTTCATATTCGTTAAAAGTTATCTTGGTTGATAAACAATTAGACACTTTACCAAATAATTTTAAAAATAAAAAATATATTTCATCATTCGCGATTGATCATTCAGTCTCTCGAGTAAGAATGTTTTATTTTCTTATCCAAAAGCATTTTTATTTCGTGAGTTAAACGATACTTGGATTAAAAGATTAGAAGTGTATAAGAATAAGAATAAGAATAAGAATAAGAATAAGAAGAATAAGAATAAGTATAGGGATCAATTGTTAAGGTCATTGCACGTGGGAAGTAGTTGATTCAATTTCGAGTAGTTGCTTAGTGGATGCTAACACGTACCTTTTCTTCTTCTTCTTCTTCTTCTTTCCATGTCAAAGGTGTCTTATTTTAATGGACAGAAAATATGATGTATAGATACATTACATACATACTTACAATTGTATTGTAAATCTACTTTATTATATAGGCTTTAATCTTCGTGTATCACTGTTCGACCTTTTCACGAAAAGATAAGCTAACCAACGAACGATAGCGCACACATTATGATAACGTATATGATACATATATACACACACGTTAGTTTGAATTTTATTTTTACAGAACCGAATGCAGGAGAGTTTAAAATTATTTGATTCGATTTGCAACAACAAGTGGTTCACCGATACCTCGATCATTCTATTTTTAAACAAGAAAGATCTTTTCGAGGAAAAAATTCGCAAGTCTCCATTGACGATTTGTTTCCCAGAATACGCAGGTATCAATCGAATGTTTTTATTTTTAATGAAAAATAAAAGAGAAATGTTAAATTAATTTCTATTTTGATATAAATTTTCAGGTGCGCAGGAGTACAGTGATGCTGCTGCCTACATTCAGGCGCAATTCGAAGCTAAAAACAAATCTACGACGAAGGAGATTTACTGCCACATGACCTGTGCCACCGACACGACTAACATTCAATTTGTGTTCGATGCAGTCACAGATGTGATTATTGCCAATAATCTACGTGGCTGCGGACTCTATTAGGTTAATCCGTATTCTATATTAAGCTATAACAAAATTCGAATGACTGTGACTAAGACGACGTGGACTATGACTATGACAAAAACAATGACATTAATGACAATGACGATGACAACAACATTAACAACTATGATGATGATACTGATAATGATAATGATGAAGATGAAGATGAAGATGATTAAGATGAAGTTGAAGATGAAGATGATGATGATTATAATGATGATGATGAAGATGATGATGATAATGATGATGATGATAATTGGTGATACTGCTATTGAACAGGCGACGTTTATCAGAGTCGAGAATTCGTTTTGGTTCGATGATCATGGTTCCCCGTTGGATTTGTGTTTAAAGTGAAACGAGAGAACGATGATTAAATATACTACGATATCATACATTTCAGAAAACTGATAGCACAAATTCGAGAACGATCGGTAAAAAAAAAGGAAGACCTCTTTTTTTCTTCTCCGGTCGTGTATTTTAGAATAATATATTTTCTATTTTCTAGTTTTCATTTAACATTTTCTCTTTGATGTTTATTTTATTACGTTTGTACTGTCCTGTAACGAATGTGACGTCAATTTTAGTATTATTTTCATTCTTATCGATAAGCACTCGAAGATAAAAAAGAAGAAAAGAAAAGAAATCATACATTAATGCATAAATGGGTTTGAAATCGTCGACATTATCCTCTCTACCATCTTGATACTTTTAACATACACATACGCACACACACATACACACACACATAATGCGCACATACGAAATATTCGATCGTGATTCAGTGTATAATTAATGAGAGAATAATGGGTCTCTGAGAGACATGATCGAAAGCAACGTCAGCGTACTTTCGATGCATCGTTATTTGTTGTTTGTATTTTTCTTTTTTACTTTTAATTTTTTTATTTTTTTTTTATTTATATCGTAACGGACACATTTTATCGCACATACGGTATATATTATTATATTACTTGTGTATGTAAATTTATCTTATCCAACGTAAATACAACGTTCACGCACATGCCACGCACACGCGTACACGCATATATGCAAGTATATATATGTATATGTACACACACACATAAAGTACGCATAAACAATGCGCATGTATACATCATACCACGTATTTTGATGTTTATTACTACTTTCTTATTTTTTTATATTTTCTTTTTTTTAACTAATTATTATTCCAATATTTTATTACGAACTGAAATGAAATGAAAAAGAAAAGGGACACTGCGAGATGAAAATTTATTACAGAATCATGCACACAGTTTTAAAATATAAACTGAAATTCTTACAATAAGTAAAGTAAGTTTTTTGAGATACGATGAAAAATGGAAGTTTTCGAAAAAAAAAAAAGGAAAAAGAGAAAGAGGAAAAAAAAAATTATACAAATATGTATGTACATTTTTTCGTCGCGCACAATCGTAATATCTATTCACCTATCTCAAGTATATATACATAAATATATAAGTTATATATATTTTATTACAATAATAAAGTTGGGAAGAAGCAAGGAAGGAAGAAAGGAAGGAAGGAAGGAAGGTAGATGGAAAAAACGAATCAGAAAAGTTTGACCAAAGTAGAAAAGAATTTCGTTAAATGTAATGAAATGAAACGAGAGAAAAAATGAAAGAAGAAGGTGTGGATAAACAGAAAGAAGATTTAAAAAAAAAAATATATTAAACACGGCATCGTTTGTTCGTCGTTTTGAAGAAAACAAATTAATTTCAAGAAAATAATGGATGGAAGGGAATTATAAAAAGGAACTATCTCGTTCATAATTTTTCTTCGATTATTCTCGGTCTCTCAAGGACGTCGCACTGTCGCAGGATCGGCATGACAAAAAAATAATGAAAAAATGAAGAAGAGAGAGAGAAAGAGAGAGAGAGAGAGAGTGGAAGAAAGAAAAAGCAAAAGAAGAGGAAGAAATTTATCGTGTATGTATTAACCAAATAATAATAATAATAATAATAATAATAATAATAATAATATAATAATAATATTAATATTAATAATAAATTAAAAAAAAATAAAAAAACCGAATTTGTTCGTGAATGATAAAGATCGGAGTATGGTGAAAAGTGACTTTTTAATGTTCGTCGTTTCAAGAGAATACTTAATTTGTCACGTTAATAACAACTTATAGGCTATATATATTCAAGAACAAGAAAAAAAAATAAATAAATATAGTAAACGTGGATAAGAAGATAACACAACCAACTAAGAAAAAGAAGAAAATATTTAAAAAGAGCGAGTCGCCGATAAGGGGAAACAAAAAAATAAATAAATTGATATACGTGAAAGACACAAAAATATAGCCGGTAATTACGCTAGTCCTTGGCAAACGAAATGTTTTTGAAAGGATACGTCGAAGTCGTGAAAGGGGTGGAGAAAGAAGAGATTCTTTTAATTAAGAAGAAAACTTACCAAATAAATATGAGTCGTGGTGCCAATGTGCATAAAAACGTGTGAGTGAGTATGAAAGAAAGAGAAAGATAGAGCAAGAAAGAGTAAATAAATCTTACACATTAGTCGTGAATGAAATATGAAACAAGGAAAATGAAGATAAAAATGAAAATAATGAAAATAAAAAGAATGTGACATTGTTATTATACAGTTCAATGATAAAAAACCTCGAATCGTTAGTCGAGATTGATGAAATCAAGCCGACGAGGCTAATTAAATGAAGAAAAAGAAGAAGTATAGTTACCGTTTATTACAAATAAAAAGAAGAAAAAAAAAAAGGTATAAAATAAAATGAAAAAGATGAAAAAAATAATAAAAATACGTAAAATACGTTTAGATTCGTTCGTCCGTAAAGTTTTCGTTTCTTTTTTTCTTTCTTACCTTCCCAGTTAACACAAAACGTTAATATGACGTTAATATGACGTCATTTTTGAAAAATGACCTAAATCGAACGTCATATTAACGTTTTGTGTTAACTGGGTTCCCTATTCTCTTCCACGTGTTATTGCATTTATTATTAATAATATTTTTTTTTCTTTATTTAACAAATATATTTTGTCTTTTGACGATGATATAATAAAAAAACATGTAAAATGCGAAGGAAGAAAATAATATAAGACACGTTAGTGTTCCTTGTGTTGTTACATGTTTATGTTCGATAACTGTGAGGAGAAAGAAGAGAAGAAAAATGTTGGAATGATTGAAAAAAAAAAAATCAAACTAACACACACAGACGTTCGATTTCTTCTCCATTGATAATCATCGTATAAGAATGAGTTACCATCGATGTATCGTTGTCTTAAAAACACAAAAAGAAAATAAAACTAATGGAATATATTTCAAGCTATCGAAAAAGTTAATTATATCGATGAACTCACGATTCTAGTCAGAAAAAAACGTGTTTTAAACGAATCTCGCGTTATTCGTTTGTTTGTTTGTTTATTTGTTTGTTTGGATGATTAAACACGGCGACAAACGGTGAAAAATAAAATTGTAGGGCGAGTTGAGAGAGAAAGATTAAATAAAATATAACTAAAAATACATAAATGTGTATGGTGTATAAAAAAAGAAATAGTGAACGAGAGTGAAAGTGTATGTGTGTGCATGTGTGTGTGTGTGTGTGTGTGTGTGTGGAAGAAAGAAGGAAAAGGAACCAACGGTGTAAAACGTGAAAGGTGATGAACAAATAGGACGACGATGATTAAAACAAAAAAAATGGATAAAAATCGTGTGAGTTATTGAACATTTTCCTGTTTTTTTAATTTTTTTTTTATAGGAAGTATGAGAGAACAGGAATTTAAAAAAATAGAGAGAGAGAGAGAGAGAGGATGTAAGATTTTAATTGAGATTTAGAAAATTATTTATTAATTTGTAAGTAACGAAAAAAAAAATCATTAAAAAGAATAAACGTGCCGGTAATTATGATAGTTAGTGGCCTAAGTCGAAAAAAGAAAGTAATATTTATTTATTTCATGATTTATTTTATATGAAAATAATTATAAATATCGAATAAATCATTAAATTCGTTATTTTTTTCTTTTTTTTTTCTCTCCCAATTAGTCCACTGACATAATTATCGGTAGAAATGTATAAATTGCGAAGAAATACTTTTTTAGACGATCCATCGTCTTACGTCTGTCGAGAAACAGAAACAAAACCTAAAATGTTATTAATCTCATTTCATTCATATTAAAAAAAGATAATTAATTAAATTCTTTTAACGTTCTGGAAACAATTCTCATCGAATTATTATTGTTCTGTTCTTTTTAGATCATTTTTTTCATATCTCTTCGATATGGTTTCCTGGATTAATCATTTTTACTCGTCGATGATAAAAAAAACCTCTCTGAGAGTGAAAACAAAATAAAAAAATAACTTTGTGACCTTTTTTTCACATTTCTCGATCTCATTCGCATTTTTATAAAAACATTCCATATTTTATTAACATAAAAGGCAAAACAAAACTAAAACCCAACAACTCGCACTTAAAAAAAAAGAGGAAACAAATAAATAAATAAATAAATAAATGAGAAGAAAAAGAAGAAGAATAATGAAGATAATAAAACGTTTACCTATCAGCTCACCCGTGTCTTATCAATTACGTCAAATCTCGGTGTGAGCCTTCTTAGCCTTTTTATCGGCATACACGGTTTTTAGAAATGGGAGTGAAGAGAGGGGAAGGTTATGTTTGATAAATAAAATGAAACCGAAAAAATAAATGAAGAAATGAAACTACATAATATCGAATAAGAAAATATTGTTCGATTTTAATTAATCGAAATATGAAGCAAAAAAAAAGATGAAAAGATTGATGGGAGTAGGGTGGTAGAGGGGAATGGAAAGGTGACGAGACTCGTTTTTTGGATTAGTTTATATATTATTTATGGAAGATACACTACTTCTATTACTATTACTATTATTTGTTTCAATTGATATTTCGTTTTTGTTGATTAAAAAAAATAATTATCTAATGTTTTTTTATGTATTAATTAAATTTATTTTATTTAAGTGTATATATATATAAAAAGATTTTCTTATTCGCGACTGATTATAGTTATTTTGATATTTTAACAAAAGAATTAAGATGAAAATCTAACTGTATCGATACTATTGATTTTATTATTCGATTTGAATTTTTCGTAAGAATATTTTGAATTTAATTTTTTTTTTTCGTATCCTCCCTTTTCATTCTTTTTCCTCTACCCATCCTTCCTTTTCCATTTTTCTTTCTTTCTTTCGAAAAATTTCTTTCATTCATATCTTCTCTTTTTTCTATTGTATTTGTCTTTTTCTAACTTACCCGCGTCGTTACTTATTTACTAGAATTTTTTAGTCACAGTAATCGGTAATATATATATATAGAGAAAGAGAGAAAGAGAGAGAGTATTATTAATTTTCACCATTGTTGCCATGTTATTGTGTAAAATTAGCTTAAATTACGAGACAAAAACCTTTAGAAAGGTTTATCATAGAAAAATAAAACATTTAAAGAAATGATAGAGAGGGGGTAGGAGGGGTCGTAAGTAATATATAAATATTATAAATATATACATACATACATACATACATACATATATATATATTATATTATATTGTATTAAATTATATTATATTATATAATTATTATATTATATTAATATTATATTATAATTATATTATATTATAATTATATTATATTATATATATTATATTATATATATTATATTATAATTATATTATATTACATTACATTACATTACATTAAACCTAAGTCATATTTATACACACATACACAAACACATAGCGTTTCTAGTCACATAGTTCGACGCTCGATGGAAAAGTAAAAGATAGGAATAAAAATACAAAGAAAAAAAATGAAATTAATTAGAACGTACGAGCATGATTAATAAAAAGGATTGCAAATAGAATGACAGATAGGGAGCGTAGTAAATAACAGCATAACGCTGTTCGACATATTTAAATACATACGTGTATATTCGTATTACGTGCATACACACACACACACACACACACATAAATTCATATAAACATATACATAAAGCATAAAAGTACATTATTTGAATGTAAAATTTATGCACACTTTTCGCACGTTTCGAAATTTCGATTATAAAAGTTTCGGCGTGATTTTCTTCACGCGAAGAGACAATTAAATAATAATTATAATAATAATTGTAGTTATAAGATGATGGAAGTATTGTGAGAAAGACGAACACATATATAAACACACTCACATACATACATACATACATACATACATAAATATATTAAGAGAGTTTGTTCATCGTAAAATGATGGAATACACCAACGTTGACTTTTAAACGACGATGAAACCAAAATTTTGTACAAGCCCTTATTTATTAAAAACGCGATCGTTTTATCTAGGATTAACTTTATAAAGATTCATCGCGGTATATAATATCCGTAAGTAAATATTATATAATATTCACATAATTCCAATTGTCGATGGATGGTGTTCGATGAGAATTCGTTAAAGTCAACGTAATCGTATTCCTTCGATCGAGAAAATAATGTGAAAATAATAAAACTTTACATGTAAACAATACCCCAAACACATATAGATAAATATAATAAATAATATAATAAATGCGAAGAGATTATTGAAAAGAAATAAGAAAGAAAGAAAGAAAGATAGAAAGAAAGGAGACAAAAAATGAGGTATTAATTGAAATTCATATCGACCAATACCGGTAATTAAACAATGTCAAAACGGAGAATCGAGATTCGATTTAATCGTATGAACAATTTTTGTAATAGAATTCTCTTGATTAATCAGAAAAAAGAAAAATATAATAATTTCTTGACTTTTAAAGATGAATTTTGAAGAATCTCTATAAATTGTTCATTTTTCATCCAAAAGATAAATCGATCGATTTCCGTTTCAATCTCGAAAATTAAATAAGATAAAGAATCGAATACTCGATCTAATTAATATCGAATATACCAACAAGAACAATAAAATATTATGGAGAAGAGACCGATAAGAAATATTTTCTCTCTCTTGAAATGTAGGAAATACCAAAACGCGTTTTGCGCGACTCGCTTTTAAAAATATCTGTAAAAAAAAAAGGAAGAAAAAAATAGAAGGAGAAGTAGGGAGTTGTTTCGAAAAGGGTAGCGAATGTACTGGCAGTTTTGAAGGGGTCTTACCTTTGACCTTTTTGCAAAGACCTATCTAACATAAACGCTTTTTATTCTATCAAATCTGCGGCGACCAAGGTGTTGTAAGAAAAAGAAAAAAAAAGAGAGTGAGAGAGAAAGAGAGAGAATCCGATTCGTCGTCTAGAAATTGTTCATCTGGACAGAAATATTACGAGATTATCGCGACAGTAGTAGACACACGTTCGCGATTAATAATAATAATAATAATAATAATAATAATAATAATAATAATAATATGTACGGAAAAACGTAATTTCTATCGTTACGAATAAAAATAAAATGATTACAATTAAAGAAGAAGAAGAAGAAGAAAAAATAAATAAAAGTAAGAAAAAAAATAAAGGAGGAGAAAAGAAAAGAAAAAAAAAACTTGACTAATGAAGTAAAACTGGACAGAATATAATAATAGCGTTATATCGTAATCCTAATGATTAATGGTAAATTTAATGATTAATAATGTATTGGGTAATGATAAAGAATAATAATGTTTAATTGACGATCAATAATCAAGAGCACACGTATTTCATGATTCATTCATAGTTTAAATGAACATTTTTATTTCTTTTTTCGTGAAAGAGTGATGTTGTGTATGAAATATTATTAGAGAGAAAGAGAGAGAGAGAGTACGATGGAGAAGTGTGTATGTGTGAGAGAGAGAGAGAAAAAAAGAGAGAGAGGATTACAAACGAAGCTATATACCTTGAAACGTTACAAAAATTACCAACAAGGAAACTTTCATCATATTAAATTATTATGTAATAATTGTCCATAAATCTTGAACTGTCGAAATAAACTAATAATGAAAAGAACATTTTAATTTGAATGAGATTTCATATTCTTTAAGAATACGCAATTTTTGAATTTCCCGCGTTTAAATTGCGCGTTTGTATACAACAGAAGTACTCATTATTAAAATATAAATATATAGTATAGAATAATTATAAATGATTTGAAAAAATGAATAATTTAAAAATTTTATCAACATTAACATAATTATTATTTTATTTTAATTTTATATTAACTTACAATTAGAATAATTTTCATATAATATATTGTAATACTTTTGATTAACGTAGTACTTGATTTTACTACAGCCAATTACGAGATATCATGTTTAAAATTCAAATACCCGGGCTCCATCATTCGGCTGTTTCCGTGACCATTCGGGCGAACACGATTTAATCACTGAATTTTCAGTGCAGTGCAAGAAGTTAACCGCTATATTTAAAATTTGTGTACTAGGTCCAGTGGATTGTGCCGTGTTTGATTATAGTTAGTGTGATTTATTAAAAATGTCTTTATGCTGTAGTTATTCTCCAGATTATTTTTCTATAAACGACATTTTAGCTACGGAAGAACGTATATTATGTACGATCGATATTACACTACCTGGCTTAGGTAAATGTTACTGAACCTAACCTCAATTACTTATATTTGATATTTGATTTTAAAATATTGATTATTTGATTAAATTATATTAACATTATTTTTCATAACATTATTTTCAGGTTTCTTGGATGTATCTAGTAATTCGGATGATTTAAAACAAGGAACAAAGATTGAATTTCCTATTTGGTTATCGCATCCGCTTAATTTCATCCAAGGATCGCTCGTCAGCATAGAATTACCAAAAATATATAAGGAAAATTATAGGTTGGTATTTTTTAATATATAAATAAAAGATTACATTTGTAAATCATTTATAATACATAAATATGTATAACTTCAACGTTAATTTTTTGTCCATAGAGAAATTCTTCAAGCTGATGCCTGTGCAGTGTCATTGAACAAATGGAACCCCCATTTCTACGAGGTAGGAATGTATTTAAGAACGTTTAAAATACGAGAAAGTGAGAAGTTAACAGAGAATTTACTCGAGGTGAGTGACCAAAAATAAAAGTCTAAAAAACATATTGAAATTAATCTATTTCTAATATTTAGGTATCGTTTTAATAATTTATTACTTTTTATCGTTTTGATAATTTGGTATCATTGTGTTTATCATTTAAACAATTCCCTATGTTTAAATATTTTTTTATATAATTTATTTTTATATAATTTGTTTAAGTTTTATATAATAGGATTTATTTGGTTATATTTTTGTTTCTTTTCTTTTTTTTTTTTTTTTCTTTTTTAACTTACAGACTTTCAAATCTCGATTCAGATTAATTATGGATTGGGCACAGAATCCTATTTCAGATCTGACATTGGGTAGTCAGTTTCCAAGATTGGAAAGAGATTTATTTTTAATTAGTAGAAAAGCTAAGGTACAATTAAACAATTGGTTAAAAAAAGGTGCAGGTATCATTGAAACGTCGGAGGTGGCTGCAAATCTTAAGAAACGCAAACGCGTTGAGTACGAATAATAATTTATTATATTTTAATATTAAATGCATAGTATATAGTTAATCTAATTATTAATAATCATAATTGCACACATGTATTACATACATAGGAATTTTTTTAGTTTAGTTTAACCAAAACAAGACTTTTTTTTATATTGTAGTAATATTTGGAGAATCATTTATAAACCTTTCGCACTATTTTCAAATATGCTTAGCTGTTTGTTAAAATTTTTACTACATTTTGTTCTTATGGTTGTCTCACATGTTGTTATAGTGCAAGGTGTTAATATTTTTTACTTCTAAGGTTTTATAAGTTTTACAACAATAGATATACAAATTATAAGATCATCTATTAATTTGGAAAGCGAAAAGTGATATATATATGTATATTAGACAATTTGACCAAACTAATTAAGCTCTATAATTGTTTTTATTATTCAGATAGTATATAGTTTCAAATAAATTGGGTAATTTAAAAATCATATATTGTTTTATTTTATCAATGACCATGTCTCGTTTAAAGCACTAGTTCCTGTAAGATCGTTAAAATTAAACGACGATAGGCATAGTTAATTTAATAGATGACCATTTGGGAACAGTGTATGCTGTTGATTCTAGTAAGGATAGTAGTAAGACGATCATTGTTGAAGAATTGACTATTTTGAATAGGTTTTCTAAAGAAGTTCCTTAAACCCGTAAAAAGGAAACTAATAAAGACATATCCCTTTATTTAAAATTACAAATGCTTATAGTTTAATTATTAAATAACAAATAAAAATTGTATTTACATTTCTTGTACGAAATCAGTCAACCATTGAACTGTCAACAATATTATAAAAGACTCAGGCAATGGAAAATGGTAATGTCTAGTTCACAACCCATAACTAAGTAATGTTAAAATATATATACCACATGTTGAACCATAAAATAACTTTCATGCCATTTATGGACATGCATTTGCTAGATGCAATTAACACAAAGCTTTTATTTTAATTCTATATTTGTATCATACCTCAGAAAAGTCGACGTTCATAAAATCTTTTCGTACAAAAATACAAAATATACTTAGCTTATTATTAAATTCTTAAATTAATGGAGTTATATTTATAATGTAGGAGTACAAATATACATACATGAATATTTTTTATAATAATCTAAGAAATTAATAACGTAACTGTTGAAACAATTGCTATACAAAATAGATTATGCAGTTTTAAAAAAATAAACTATTATAATATATAATATTTTACAACAATGTAATGGGCTAAGTATGAATTAGTTAAATTATCATAAATTTTATCTATAAGAACGTACAAATAAATTGATATTGTTACTATCCTTAGATTAATTAATATAACAAAACAATTCGTAGCGATGATACGCATAGACTTTTTCAATAACGTCAACAAGGTATGAATAATTTGCGTATCACTGTTCTATGGCATTGGAAAAAAGCTATCATCTTTTCTTTGTATGAATATTTAAATTACTTTACAATATCTGTAATAACAACAGGAATATTGCATCGTATTGTGCTTTTAAATACCATTATCACATTATTACGTGGTAGTAATATTTAGAATATCATTGTTTATATTTTTTAAAAATAATTTTGCTAGTGTATCTGACAATTGCTTTCATTTAATGAAACATATGTCTATCATTTAATAATTGATTTAATAATTGATTTAATAATTGTATCGGGATTATATATCATTTACTATTGCTTTTTATCCGGCCATTATGTCAACGTAGATGTTTCCTTGAAAATCATCTTAACGAAATGCATTGACTCTCTATTTATAAGGCATCGATTATCTTTCATGAGATTATCAATACATTTATGTTTAGTTTAATAGCATTATTAATATAAATTGCATTGTAATGGCTTAGTATCGTTTTGATATTTTTAAAGAAAAAACACTTAGCATATATTTTGCTAGTGTTTTATCTTGAATTATTTAACGATTACTTTAATATAATTTAATCTATCTTAATATTATTACGGTTTGGAATGTGATTCTTTTTCAATTAATAATAATTGAAGCGCATACGAGGTATATGTTCTTATTCTGAACACCGTGATGCTTAACAGTTTTCTAACTATTTAAATATTGACATTAGTTTATTAAAGAAAAATATAAAATCATGAGAAAGAGTTAATGTAGTATAATTATTTATAAAAGATTTGATAATAATTAAACGAGCATGAATACAGTGTTTATGCATACACAATTCTATTTAGTTATGTATATAAATATATATATATATATATATATGTATACATTTATAAAATTTAATATTTGTTAAATTTTTAGAAAAACTTTTTCATTGAAGTAGAATTAATTTAAAATTTTTAATTTTTAATTAGTATAGTCTTCATCTTTTAATATTAAAATAAATATAAAATTTGTTTCTTTATTTTTGTTAAAAATATTTTTTGTATATTAAATTAAATGTAAGATACTTACTTAATTAATATTTATTTATTACATAAATTTATTTTAAAAATATTAAATTTTTTTTATAAATATATATATATATATACCGAGTGAACCAAAATTCTTTAGATTCTTTTAAAAATCAATTACTCTTTTTCGAGACTTTTCACATACGTAATTTTCTTTTAAAATAAGTTTGCAATTAAACAATTGCAAAAAAAAAGAATAATTGATCCTTAAAATCACTCAGATTACTTCCAACATATATTCCTTGTGTGTATGCACAATTTTCAATTTATTATATCTTGGAAAGATGTAATAAAATCAATTCCAGTAACGTATAAAAAGTATTTTTTTTTTTCTTCTTTACAAAGTGACAACATCACGTTTTCTTTCTTTTCGTTAATTATTTAAATAAAATTAGAATGATGTTACGAAAATTGTATAAAAATATATTCTAAAATTCCTTAAAATCATGCAACAAAATACACAGTATTTAAAAGAAATAAAAAGAAAACAGATTTGTCAAGAGGCTTAATAAAGAAAAAAAAAGAAAAAAAGATGATTATATGATCACATTATTTGGTTTCTTGCACATCTTCCTTTTAGAATTGTACACATTTTCTTGTCATATTTTTTTATTAGCCGCAAAAAAAAAAGTAAAATAAACAAGTTTCATCGTTCGTTAGCTCGATTATATTATTGATTATCCAATTCTTCTTCTACTATTTCTTTCATCACTGGAGAGAAATAATATAAAAATGAAAAAAAGAAAAATTAGAAGAAAAAGAAGAAGAAGTTTTGAAAGATTTAACAATGTCCGTTTAAATGGCGTCAGGGTTTATACGACGAGATGCAATCTTATCTCTTATCCCGTTTATCTTTTCGATGATCGATCGTTATTTATACAGGTGAGGAATTTAATTTGAAAAAGAAAAAAATACCGGCTATGCTACCTGAGGAGTTATTGTAAACGAAGGAAAAAAAAAATAAAAAAGAGAAAAAAAAGAGTGCCACTCACATCTTCGAGATTATGTTAGATAGATACGAGAAATGAGATAAACAATTTTCGTTGTTCGATATCTTTTATAGATAATTACTCACGTCACACTTTCGAAACTTATCTTTCTGATTTGAAATAATATTTCTTAATCCGCGTTCATTTCTCTCTTTCTCTCTCTCTCTTTCTCCATCCTTTTTTTATATTTTTTTATTTCGATGACGACCTTGAAGATTATCGTAGTTCGTGATTCAATGCTCATAAGAAAGTAAACATGTAATTTGATGATCGATAATAATACATCATCTTTCAAGCCTTTCCGTTTGATTGCTAAGAAAAATAAAAAATAAGAAAAGTGTCTTTCGTTTCTTTTTTTTTTTTTTGGTTTTTTTTTCTTTTTCTATCAAAAATGGGAATGAATCTTTTAAGGAACACGCAGAAAGTGTTTCAATTACGCGAACAATTTTGTTTTTAAAACAACATTCTGTATAGATAAAAATATATACATAACACCCAACTATTTTTGTA
This sequence comes from Mischocyttarus mexicanus, assembly GCA_023678845.1. Taxonomy (NCBI): domain Eukaryota; kingdom Metazoa; phylum Arthropoda; class Insecta; order Hymenoptera; family Vespidae; genus Mischocyttarus; species Mischocyttarus mexicanus. Next base: position 2,613,197 of record JACGTP010000006.1, on the reverse strand, counting down.
CACGTGTTATATACAAACTATATTATTTATATATTTATATATATTTTAATCGTAAACTAAAAAAAAATATAAAAAAAAACAAATTTGTAACGTATCGATACGATAACAAAAAAAAGAAAAGTATTTTTTTTCTATTTTTGTGATCGCAAGAAGAAAAGACAAGTTGGGTGTGAATAATACAAACTACGTGGATAGATTGAATAAAAAAAAATAAAAATGGAATATCTTCGTCAATTCAGAAAGAAAAATATTATTTAGTATTAAAATCGAAATCTTATTAGAAATGAAAAAGAAACCCATCCACGTATGATCGATACGATAGGAAAAAGAAAAGATACAATTAAATATATTCTTCGAACCTTGTACGAAGGATAGGATAATAATAAGAAAAAAAAAAAAAAAGAAAAACAATCTATAGAATCGATTTAGTAAATAAATTCTTCCCGATCTAGTCAGAAGGTCGATTCAGGTTCAAGGCTGGGTTCCTGTTTGAACAACCTGAAACCAGCTACCGTGTTGACGTCGTCCTGCGCTCCAATAGAAACGAGATCTCTGATGATAAGAACTGGACTAGTGGTTGATAATATTTGTTCTTGGGGACTTATCGGACCACCGGCTACATTCGAAGGTGTTAATGGACTTGTAGGACTTTCGTTACTGCTTACATAACTTCCAGGAGCATTTGGTATCTGCATAGGCGTTGAAGTACCGTTAAGTTCGGTAGCAGCACCACCAAGAAGCATTTCTTGTAAGAGATTGTCTATGTGGGTAACACCGAACAATCTTACGAATTGGATTTGTTCGATCATTTGCCAAGATATCGATTGTAATGCTGTCAATGTCAATAATATTTCACCGAAACGACCACGACTTTCGTATTGGCGATCGCTTATATAATCTTCCAGGTTAACTTGAATTTGATAACGTATATTCTTGATCCTTGCTGTCTCGCTCAAACCTTTCGCGTCTGTATACAAAGAAAAAGATTGTTAATATTTTATTATTTAAAAATCCGGTAGGATATTATTTTATTTTATTTTTTTTCGCTAGCATCCATATATGTGTATCTATAAGACAAGATTGTCTCAATTAGATCTAATTTATCGTTTAGGCTTTTAAAGATGCCGCGTGTGGTTATGCCGATGTAAAATAGAACGATTTATTATTATTTATATATTATTTAATTTTCATTTTATTTAAGTTTTCTTTCATGTTTCTTTATTGTTAGAGGATTATTGTTTCTGTTTACTTACACGGATCGAAAAACACGATAGCCTTGAGACAAGCAAATTCAGTATCATCCATTTGGACATCGTTCAATGGTTTTACAAGTTCTTCCATTACCCTCGAACCAACTTTGCTTATGTCCAATTCTTGATTACGTCCTTCTGTTGAAAACGTTATTACTGATAACCACGGTTATACTGTTCCTATTTTAATGACCATGACTGAGCCCGGCAAAAACGAATGGTATTTTATTTTTTCTTCCTTTTTTTTTTGGAATAATAAACTCATACAGAAAAACCGTCACCACCATTACAACCCACTACTGCATGCAATCCGATCAACATTAAACAATTATTCCGGACTCAGTCAACTAGCTACAGCCCAAAAGTATCGTGCAAATATATTCTAACGAATCGTTCAGTTATTTTGTATTTTTTTCTTTTAACATTCGTTTTATTTCATTTTTAATAATCTTAGATATATTTTTCGGTAAGAATATTTTTATTTTCTTCGAAAAGAATAATAATAATATGCATAACCGATCGATTCGATGTGTGAACAACGTTATACAGGACGAGCATGAAAGTTTTCACTAATTTACTTCTGTTAGATTTTTTTTTATATAAATTTTAACCCATGTAACTCATTTTTTACGGTTCTATACGATGAGTGAATAAAATTTGTAAGAATTTTGACTTCTGGTACACATAATGTAATAATCATTTATTTTTGCAATGTAATATATAGTTTATGGATAGTTTAATTTATTAAAATGCGAGGATAGAAAACAAGCTTTTATGCTAATCCTGAATATATTTCAATTCAATCATTGATTGAAATTAAACGTTGGTGATGATTAATAAAAGTATTAAGTGCAAGCATTTTTCCCTTTTCTAATTGCAACAATACCACCTTCTTTTACCATATACATAGAATAATTTATCGTTTTGTTTTTGTTAATAACAAAATGACATTACAAGAGGTGCCATACATTATTTACAAACAGCTATTAAACTCACCCGTTTAATAATTCAACAAGCAAGACCTGTGTTTTTGGATAACACATGTATCACGTACGTTACTTTTTTTTATAATTAAGAGATTAACAAAAATCATTTTTTTATTTATGTAGAAAGAACAAAATTTATGGTAATTTAAATTATTTTTTCCTGTTCACGCAAAAATATGCGTCCTTCATCTCGTTCGAATTTTTGAAAGAAAGAAAAAGAATCTTACGATCGAATTATATTTATTACAATTAATTATTGTAAAAGAATTAATTATTTATTAGAAGAAACAAAAAGAAAGATGTATTTACGATCTGTGGAAAAAAAAAACAAACAAATCCACGTGTTGAAGAATAATTACAATAATTAGGATTGGTTAAATCAAAAAATACATACGTTGATTTGTATCTACGACGAGGCATTTCTTCGTCATTAAAAAAAAAAAGGATAAAAAGAAGAAAGAAAGAAAGAAGATGAAGAGAAAACGTTGCATAATAATAAATTGTATAATAAACCCGTGAAAGATAGAAAGATGAGATCATATAGGATGAATCGTCGACTATCGACAAAAAAATAAAATAATAAAATACAAAATAAAAAATAAAATAACAAGAAATAAAACGAATTTTCGATGATAAATAGTCGTGGCAATGTTGTGACATGTGGGTGGGGAGGGGGGTGGGAGGAGGAAGGGGGAAGGGGTGTACGCAGCGCATATAACCAATTCGAAGGCCAAAAATTACGTAAGATAAAAGGTGAAGGCCACTAATGTATGTGTATATGTATGTATGTTTGTGTTTGTTGTGTGTGTGTGTGCGTGCGTTAGGTTGGTTCGATTCAACTTTTTAGCGGGGAGAAATAAAATAATTCGTAGCTTTAAGTAGATATGCACATACATATTACATTCGTATCGATGTTTTTTGAATAAAGTATTGTAAGAAAACACCACGGTATAAAAAAGGATGATTTTTATCGAGAAATAGTCCATCGTCGCGTTAAAGGATAAAAAGAATGTATTTTTCAATCTCCTTCCCTTCTTCCCTTCCCTTCTTATTTTATTTATTTTTTCTTATTTATTTATTTATCGTTATTTTTATTTTTTTTTATTTATATTTCTTTCCTTGCTTTTTCTTTTTTTTTTTTTATATATTTACATATATGTATGTATTCGTTTCCTCCATTCGAATTATACACACATTTTCACGAGACAATGTAACAATGGTCATACATATTTGACGACGGGAATCTTGGAATCTTTCAATGTTGAATAAGATATTTTTTTGTTTTGTTTATTTGAATATTTTGTCTCTTTCTTTTTCTTTCTTAACCTTTTTATAAAATGGTTAGTAGAAAAATCACACAATATTTGTGCCATCGATAATCATCAGAGAGACACTCAGTGGATTTAATCGAACAAGTTTCAAATATTTTATTGTTGGATTTATTTCATAATATGATTAATAATAAATAATATATTTAATGATAAATAATATACTCGTTTCTTTCTTAAGAAAAAAATTATTTTTCACGGTATAGGAGTTCGTAATAATTAAATTGAATAGGTGTTTAGAATAAGAACGTATGATTTCCATTGAATAAAATAATCAAGAAAATATAAAAACAATTGATTCAACGTACTTTCTTTTTTCCCCATGTTAAACAAAAATATCAAATTCAAATAATTATTAAACAACCAACTCAGAAATGATACTTCTACAGAACCCAATTAACCGTGTTTGATATTTGATCGAAATGTGCATTTCGCATAAAATAAAATTCTTTTTAATACTTGTTCGATTCATCTCTCCCTTTTATCCTCGTAATTATCGATACACAATTGATACAAAAACAAAACAAACAAGACCAAAAAAAAAATTAATAAACATGCAAGAAAAAACAATAGTAAGCGTTCAAAATAAAAAATAAAAAAAAATAAAAAATAATGAAAGTTAAGAACACGTGGTGAAAAGAAATGCATCCATGGTATGAAAAACTTACCAGGACAATTCTTAGTGATGATACAATTATTTCCAAGCAATAATACGTCCTTAAGGTGCATACTGCGTCTTGCAACACCAAGTAGTAGGTGTTCGCCTGCATGCGCCCTTAATAATGCCACTTGGTCGTCTAGCGAGAGCTCGCTAAACACTGGAATGTATTTGGCCCATTCGACAAGTATCAGCAATTGCTGCTTCATGCTCTCGCACACGTCGGTTATGTTAGCTATTTGCTTCATACTTAGATCGGTTTCGTTGCCTACTGCCTGTTAAAATAGTCATTAAATTGTATAACTCGTTCTGACAGTCACTCTTTCTTTCTTTCTTTCTTTCATTTTATTTTTATTAATTTTGTTTCTTCTATCCTCCTTTGATCGAAAGTGCTCTTCGTTCAACTGAACTCGAACAGCACTCGGTTAGCATAATTGGTTCATACCAAACGTATATTTTTAAACATGGGATTAAATTAACGATACAGAAGTAAACGACCGTTACTTTTATTATTATTTTAATATTAAAAGAAATATTATATTGTTCCAAAGACAAGTAATTCAAACTACTATCCAAGAAAATTTTAACTACCTATGAATAAAATATTTAATTTAAAACAAATTTAATTGTAAGAATTTGATAGAAGGTAACAACAGCACAACGAATGTCTCGGTTATGTGAAAACCATAAAAAGAGAATGGGAATTTGTATAATAAAAAAAAGAAAGAAAGAAAGAGAGAGAAGACGAATCTTTTTTACGTATGGGAATAATGTGATATAATTTAAATGGTTTATCATTATGCAGATTGTAACCATTTTCTTGATACGACGCATTAACGAACGCAAACAAGCAAGCAAATTCCGATTATAAATATTCATTGTGTCTGAGGTTAAGTTATACTGACCTCTAAGGTTGATCCAACTTGTCTACTAAGCATTTCAGCTTGCAGTAACGACATAACTGAGAGTCCACTGGCATTGTTAGCTTGTTCCTCGTAACTGGGCCTTCTACAGCTTATTCTATCCCTTTCATTTTGTACAGCTGCATTTAGAAGAAATAAGCAAATATTGTATATGTAGTTTTTTTTTATTTATTTTTATATTAATATTTAATAATATTTCTTTTTTATATATAAAAATGTATTATTTTCTTTGAATACTAACCTTCTTTTTTCATACCAGCTTTGAAACATTTTCGAAGTCTGCAGTATCTGCATTGATTACGCTTGTCCTTGTCAACGATGCAATTCCTTTGGAATCTGTCAAGTATAGATTAATTTAAAAAAATAAATTTTACATAAAAATAAATACATATAAATATTTAATCGAATAATGCATTAGAAGTAACTTTCTTGTTAACAAGACAATGGGAAATTTAACTTTAGATAGTGTTAGAAGAATTAGAATTATTTCCTTTACATTTATTTTCTGTTAGCTACGATACATTGACAAATTTAAATTGCTAAGTTTGATTATTTGATTATTTGATTATTTTCGATTCTCAGCGATTAGTTTGAAATTACGCAAAACATATAATATATTTTTTTTATTCGAATTAACTCTCGAATGATCTGCAAGTAATCGTTGATATTTTTAAAGAAAAGTATTAACGATTTTCTTTTACATAGAAGAGTATCTCTTTTTTATATAAATGATTTTAAAATAAATAAAAATGTAAGTTAATTTTTGTTATAATTACCGACACGAATAGAGATGATTTTTCCTGACGGATCTTCTAAAAAAACCTTTGCAGCCATCGCAAGAGGCTGCACCATAATGTTTTCCAGTAGCTCTATCACCACATATTGCACATTGTTGAGATATAACAGTGGTAACGACACCAGTATTTGGAAGACCTAAAACCGAGTTTCCTGCAGCTCCGGTACCCATTCTCAAATCGTTGTCTAAATAAAAGAAATATCAAAATAGATTAGTTTTGGAATTTGTCCTACGTTATCAAGTATACGAGGGGAAGGAAATTTAACGTTTTAAAAGAGGTGGGTTACCTTACATAAGATACTATATGGAAATTATTTCTATTAAAATATTCTACGGTAGTATATATTATATAAAATTATATATATTATTATATATAATATATACCAGCTTAGAATATTTTAATAGAAATAATTTCGAATATTTTAATAGAAAGAAATTGGTAGGGTATATACATAATAATAATAATAATACATTTAATACACCGAAGATTAATTAACTACACTTTCGAAATTTCATTACCAGTAAGCATAGTAATGATCGATCGTAAACATGAAATACATCGGTATTTTTGTGTGTTTTTTCTTTTTTTATGATATCGTATTAAAAAAATGAGATAATAGAAGACCGTGTTATGCGTAAACTTATAAAACTTTTCATCGACGAATAATAATTCCACGCAATGATCTTTAATTATTTTTTAATTGATTTTTATATTGTTATATATACGTGTATCTATTTTTTTTTTTTTGGTTTTTGTTCAAAACCGAGAGACAGCGTTCTTGTTGCCATCGAAGAAGTCGGAGGGTCGCGATAACGCTATCACCGAAGACTTTTTTTTTTCCTTCCTTCCTTCTTTCTCTCTCTCTCTCTCTCTCTCTCTCTTACTCTTTCTTTTCTTTCTTTATTTCTTTAAAACATTAACTACGCTTCTTCTCGGCATGCACTGTTCACGATCATGGAGAATTTTGCAACGATAGTGCGCGTTAATTTCCAATTGGATTTTTCCAGTTTATTTTCAAACAATATAAACTTGGGAATTTTACTGATTTAATGATAAATCATTTCATAGAAATTACTTACAAAGATATTATTCGTTGGAGAATATAATCGTCGTTGGACGTTTAGTTTTGAAAAATATCTTTTTTCTTCTTCCGCGTTTAGATTTTCTTCTCGTCGTTTGATTTTACGATTGAGAAAGGGGGACAAATAAAAAGATTAAGGTGGAAAATAGGTTTTATCCTCGGTTAATTTTTTTTCTTCTTTTTCAATATTTCTTTTTTTTCCCCTCGCATTTTCCTCTATCAACGGTTCGTCCTTTTTATTTTTTTATGCAGGGTCATACACTCTTATAACCACTAACGGGTGAAACAACTTTCTATTCCTAAGATTTATGATCTAAATTGTTTCAAACATTTCATACTAAATATATATATGCATACGTGTATATACATATATCTCATACGTTTAACGATTTCAACATCTTTTTTTTCCTTTTCTTTTTTTGGATTTGTTTATTCCTTTTTCTTATTTTTCCTCCAACTTCGATATTATAGTTTCATACGTTCTGATCTACATTTTTTAAACTGTTTATTAGAAATCTTGTCTGTCTTGTTTTGTAGATCGAAGGATCACGATAAAAGAAATTTCTTTTTGGTGAATGGCAAAAATAAAAAATTATACATAAAAAAATTAAATATATATATATAAAGTATAGTAATTAGATCAATACATACATAGGTTCCCTATTACTGATATATATATATTATTATAAAAATAAATAAATAAATAAATAAATAATATTAGGTTGTCAAGTATAAAATGGAGCACAAAATGCACATAAATAAATTGAAATTTGCTCCATTTTATACTTGACAACTTAATATATAAATAAATAAATAAATATATTTATCTTATTATAATAAACGAATGAATAATTAAAAAAGAAATAATAAATACAGAATTAGAGATAGTATTCTAATAAAGAAATCGTAATTAATTGGTTATTCTTTCTTTTATTATTTTTAATTCTCGATACGAAATAATGAATCTACTCTCATAAGTTTCGTATTGTACAGATTAACCATCAAATACCTACTATTCGTCCTTATTATGTAATATCACTCTAAGATATGTTATTATGTAAGATCGAACTCAAGCGAATAATGCTAGTTAACTTTCATATATTTTCTTTTCTTTTCTGTTTTTTTTTCTTTTTTTTAGATTCTAATTATTCCATAATAAGATGAAACATCGAGTTTTTTGTTGTTGCGTTGATCATTATAACAGATGTTATTCATAATTTTAATTCACGGTTTCATCATAGTCTATGACACGTAATATGCAATTTCTCTGTTATGTTTCTTTTTTTTGTTGTATATTTTTTTAAAATAATCTAGACGGGATTATAAACGTGTTTAGTTTTTTCATCATTATCACGAATATCATAGAAAATTTTTCTTTAATAATTAATAAGAAGGATTTGTTTATTGTTCGTTCATAAAATTCATATTAGAAATACTCATAACGAATGTATTCAAGTTAGGAATGAGAGATGACGTATTTTTGTAGGAAATAAATAAAGAATAGAGAAAAAGAAAGAAGGAAGGACGATCGGAAATCGGTATTCTTCCTCTCTCTTTCTTTCTCTTTTTTTTTTGGCATACGTCCGAAACAAGTTTGGGATAAAAGTTGGGTTGAGAGATTATTGACAAGATTTAGAAGTTTACCAGTCGGTATTAAAAACACGAAGAGATTGTGCCAAGGCCGATTTCGAAGGAGATAATATCATTGAGTATGGTTGTAGTTGAGCAACCCAAAAATCCAAATTATTCTATATCGTTTTAAGTTTGGTTTTCAATTTAGATTTTTAACCACACCAAGTTTTCAAATAACATTTCTCTAATAAAATAATAACATTTTAATAATCATGTTTAAACGAGATTTTTAATATAAACAAGATTAAAATCCTAACAAGAAGAAAACTTTAGCTAGGTAAAAGAAGCGAATTAATTTTTAGTAAAGATTTGAAATAATAACTAAAAAAAAGACATTATCATAATTCTACCTTAGATTCTTTTTTGTTGTTGTTGTTGTTGTTATTGTAAAATATGTAATACACGTAGGGTATAGGAAAATTTAGATATCATCGTCAAATCTTCCATAAATAAAAAGTGCATTGATAATTATACCAAGTGGTAAGATAAATGATGCATTTATTTCATCGTCATTAAATAAAACCAGTAAGGTGCATTATTAACTTATACAAATCGATTCTAGTTATTAGAGTAGCCCGTTCATTTCTTATCATTGTTTTGTTGCGTTACTCGATAAATTGTATTTACTATATATATATGTTCTTTCAAGGCTCTTAAACAATTTGCATAATTAACCCTCGAATGACTAGATGACGTTAATATAGAAAAATTTGTACTTTTTGCTTATGAAAACGAAAACAATGAAAACAAGTCGAGCAGTCATTTATAATTAGCTATCCTGTATTATTTTTTATTCAATATTGTCATTTACTTTTTTTCCCAATTATTGTATGCATATCATTTAATCAACATTTTGTTAGAAAAATTCTGAGAATTAAATTTTGTATATTTTAAACAAATCACTATTGATTTAAAATAAAATGCAATAATTTTTAATAAAATTAAATCCATACTTTTATTGATCATTTAAAAAGAAAAACTTTAAAAAGTAATGAATTAATTTAAAAAACATGAAAACGAAACAACAACGAAATTATTATAATTTCTATGATATAAATCACTATATATATATCTATTTACGATATAATGTCAACTAATTTAATAAATTAAAATTATTATCTAAGATAAAAAAGAAATGACAACGTTTACACGCCAATTAAAATATAATATGCTAATTTAAATGCCTTCGTAATGATCGAAGAAGAAAAAAAAAGCAAAGTCAAAAAAATCGATGATAAATTTACTTTTACACGTATTAAATTGATTCAAAATGTCGATATGATTATGAATAAGATTTAGAAATATAATACTTGTATATTATTGTCGAGTCAGGTCGAATATTAAATAATATCGGAATATGGATGAACTATTGAAACGAAATACACGAATAACATATCGCAATATTTAAATGACCTACTTTTAAATCGCATGTATCAATTCCGAAGTAAAAATAAAATAGGAAAGAATAAATGTAAAATAGGTTTTCATATTTAAACGCGTGTCCAAGATTTGAATAGAAAAAATATAAAAAATATGTAATTGGATCGTTCGTAATTAGTGTAATAACCTCCCCCCTTCTTCTTCTTCTTCTTCTTCTTCTTCTTCTTCTTCTTCTTCTTTCCACAACTCTGTTTTAGTTTTCGAATAATTCACAGACGTTATCGTGACGCGATAAGCTCGTATAAAAAAAAAAAAGAAAAATCTCTGTTTTCTGCATGCCGTTATAGAAAATATTTTCTTTAAACGCTTGTAAATAGTTCTAAGTATTATTAGAAACGTATTAATGAGGGGGAAAATATGTCTGTTAGTTAGACCTTGAATAACTTTATTAGATCCGATCGATATGCAATTTCGTTCCATTTTCCTCTTTGCAAATAAATAATAATAATTATTATTATTATTTCTTCTATATAATTTTTTTTTTCCTTCCTTCATTCATTCTTTCTCTATTTTATGTTCATTTTATTTATATCTTTATAGCGTCGTTGCAAAATATGAGGAAAAATTAGAAAACCGTGAGAAATATATTCATGCAATGATTTTTCAATCAACGATTGAATTTATTATTTTCTAGATATATCACGTTTACTCTTTATTTCTTTCTTTTTCTTATTAATATTAGTCATACATCGATATCATGATCGATCTTGGAAAGCCAGATGTGTGTGTGTGTTTGTGTGTAAGTGACTGTGTCAAATAAGTCAAAATAATTATCAAAAATTATCATCGTCGTTGTATTCATCCATCAAATCTTGGACATATCACATTTCTAAGCAATCTCGAAGATTTGATACGAGCCAGTTGTTTTAAAATCAACACGAATAATCGTTTCTCATTGCTCGAAACAAGAAGAATTAATCTACCTCATCGATCTAATTTTTTTTTTTATTTTTGTTTCGTGATTATTATATTATTTAGACGATTGTGATTAATTTTTACGAACGATGATCGAACGTGCAATTCTTATTCTTTGATACTACAATTTATGTTATATTTATATTATAAATATTTTTTTTCAAAAAAGACAATAGTTCTCTTCTAAGAATAATAGAACGTTCAATAATATTTCGAGTAAAGAGAGAGAAAGAGAGAAAGAGACAAACACAAAATGATAGAGCAAAAATAAAAAAAATAAAGAATTGCAAAAAAAGCTTTCGAAATCGATGTTTGTGCAATCCAATCGCGACCGTTTATATCGTCTTATTAAAACAGATTTTTGCATATATGACTCGTTGGGATACAGAGGTGAAAATAAAAAGGAATAAAAAGAAAAGAAAAAAAAAAAAAAAAAGAAAATATCAAGCAGGGAGAAAAAAAAAAGCAGGTGTCATGGCATCGTTACGTATGCATTTTACACCTGGCAATTACCATATGGAAGTGTCATTCAAGTGGCCAGTTGCAACAATAAGAGAGAAAAAAAAAAAAGAAAAAATACGCTACGACTAGAGGAAAAGAGAGTAGAGATAGATGCATATGCAGCTTTATCTTTTTCTATTTATTTTTTCTTTTGGTTAACTCTTTAATGCAAAAGGATGTTAAAGCACAAACAGCAGGGATTCATACGTGTCGTGTATCGATGATGATCGATTTAACGTGAAACGAACTATGACGTCACGACGATGATACCTTCAACGTCTGAACTGTAAAATATATTAGAGGTTTTTTCTTTTCTTTCTTTTTTTTTTTTTTACTTCTTCATCTTCTTCTTGTCTTCTTTATCTTTCCTATGTAAGGTTTTTATCGTTTTTTTTTTCTTATTTCAATTTTATTTCTCTGTCTATGCAGAAAAAAATTTCCACGCGTTTCTATGCAATTTGAGGTTCATTTGAAAGTTAATTTTTGTCGGACACGTGCATGCATATATATATATATATATATATATTTGCAATGAAAAGTAAATGAATATTTATTATTCCTATTATATTATTTTTCTCTTTTCCCTGATACTATTGACGATTTCATTAAATCAATGTTACTATAAAAATCCATTTATTTTGCGCATTGAAATTATAAACTAAAACGTTAATGTGTTTTTAAACAAAGGAATCATTGAAAATTCTTTAAACATAATCTATTTAAAGTTTTAAATCATGACCGTGAACGTTTTAGTTCGATACAAAATCGGTTCTTCTTTTAAAAGTTGTTTAGTCCTATTCGAAAGAATTTCTATTTTTAAAGACAGAAAAAAAGGACGAGGAGAATGATTGTTTAAAAAAAAAAGAAAAAATTGAAATTCATCTTTTCTCTCTTATTTAGTTGTACATTAATTTTACGCTGTAAATCGAACAACCTTGACAATAAAAAAGATGAAAAGTGATGATCTACGAAACAGCAAGGGGAGAATTTGTAAAACGTAATCGCATATTTTGTGGACTTTGCACTTGTCAACTAAAAGGTCGACATAATATTATTGATGGAAACGAATTAGTATATTAAGGAAAACATCATAATTTCGACTCAACGCACTCGAATGAATACAATTGACGTTATCGTTTTAAAAACACGAGAACCGTCGAATCTAATTTTTGTAAATGCCAAATGGAAAGAACCTACCGCAATGCCATTATCTAATTGTAAGAAACATTTTGTTTTTCTTTACAAATTTCTACGAGTGCACACTGGTAGTAAGATTATATTAAAAATAAAAATCTTCAATAAAAGTGTTAATCGAGTTGTAAAAACAGGAAGATTTTTATAAATGACCCGAATGGCAATTAAAATTATTTGAATTTTATATTAAAAAATTCTTTGAAAAAAGAAATTTCGTAAAATTGTAGACAATTTTTAAAATGTTTCTCTTTTTCTTTTAACACCAACCAATTCATTATCAATGAATTATATATTTAAAAAGAAATTCTCTGAAAAAATCTTTCATTTAAATTTCAACATAATTAATAAACAATTAATTATCATAAATGGGACTTTTGTGTAGTTAGAAATACGTCGACGACAAAATTTTACAAGCTATTAGTGCACGTGTATGTAATATTATAAAGATTGATAAATATTCGTGCATAAATATTACACATTATTGACACGTTAAGTATATTATTTTAATAATGAAGATATATATTATTAAATGTATAGGAAGAGGAATTAATTAATATCGGATTAAAACATAATTTTGATGGAAATCAACTGGAATGAAAGGCGACATTAACGAAGAATACGTTGGCGCCTCGTGAATCTACACCGATTACGTCACATGCCTGCGGTTTTGCTCGTCATCACGCGTCAGCATGATTAGGATTCAAATAAATACAAAGAAAGAGAGAAAGAGAAAGAAAGAAAGAGAGAGAGAGAGATGGGATGTCATTTGGTTATGTTTTATGCAGTATTAATAAATTACAACTACGAGAAGGCTAATGCAAATTTGAAAACTAATCTTCGATATAATTTGATTCATTTAAATATCATTTACTTATTCATCTTATTAATCAGATATTTTTATTAAAGAAAAATAATCTCCCTCAAAAAAATAAACTAAAAACATTATTCGTTCAATATTTTTTCTCTTTTTTTTTCAATTCTCTTTTTCTGTTAAAACTAAATCAAGAGGAATTTATTTTTCATTTATATTTTCATATTATTTTATTTTTTTGTTGTTGCTTGCGATAATACGATAATAAACTAATGTTTTGCGCACGTGTGGAAGAAAAAAAAACAAAAATATAGTCGCCGACAAGAAAGCACAACTAACGATAAACAAATCTCTAAGCGAATGCATCTGTATGTTTGTGTATGTGTGTGTGTGTGTGTGTGTGGGACGTAAAATTTAACTTCTTTGATAACAGGACAGTATTCGAGATGACCTAAAAATATATAATAGTCCTCGCGATAAATTGCAATAGGTAATTATTATTAATCGTTTAGAACGTAAAATATATACACATACACACACACACACACACACACACACACGTACACGCATATGAACAAAATAAAGTATCGATTAGAAAAATATTTCTTCAATATATCTAAATGACACGTAATCGAGAATATTAACATTTGTTCTGATTCTATTTTCTAGATTTATCCGGAATCATATTGAATTAAACGTGGGAAATATTCATTGTATTTAATACAACTTTTCATTAATTATTTATCATATTTTTTTGTGTTTCCTTTTTTTTTTTTTGTTATTCAAGTCGTCATCGATTAATTCATTTAATATTTACATCCGTTTACACTTACGGATAATTTATACGATCCTATTTTTTTTTTATTTGCACAAATTGTAAAAATATGAATTACGAGTAACTATTATCACTTTGAATATAATTTTCAAATTTAAAATCATATTTTACCTTTTTTAATTTACATATAATATCGTAACAAATATCTTAATAATAAATAGTGTATGAAAATTTTGGCAAAATCTATCATCGATTCAATTTCACAATAACGAATAGAATGTGAAATTTAATTAAACGAAAGGAGAAGTTTCTGACGAAATTGTTTATTTCCTTTCTTGTTATAGTCATTTAAAAAATGTAATCTATGTCGTTCTATCATCAACTTTCTCGAGAGTATTCGATTAATCTCGTGGATCATTAGATTTCTCATTTTATGCGTATAGGTGTTAGCAACAAGTGTGTTTTTTAAAATACATGCACGTGTTTGACTCTTTCCATTCGTAAGATTTCTTGTTTTTATTTTAATTATTAGGTTTGAAATATATATATATATAGAAATTAATATTTGTTATCAGAAATGATCGATTAATTTATTCAAATTATATCCAAGATTTTTTGTAGTTTTCATAACTAATTTTGAATATTTTCTCATCAGTTTCTTTCTTTTTTTTTTTCTAGAATAAAAATTTCGCAAACGTGACGTTAAATAAATAGGACTTGTCTATTTCTAATTGACATTTATATTATTGATGAGAAAGAAAGAAAAAATAATGATCTTACAATCATTCGTTAAAATAATATTTGGTTATTTTGAGGATGAAGGTGAACTAATATTCTACACATTTTAAATACCACCCGTAGTATTTTATTTTTGTAATATCAAACGAAACTTGCCAAATATAAATGTCACGATAACTTATATCGCCACGTTATTACTTTCGATTTGATCAAATGCAAATGACGATAAATAAATCTTTCTAGTTTATTAGATTTGATTTTTTTTATCGATTTCTACTATTGGCATTTTATACAATTTTTCTCGAATTTTTTTTGCCATCCTACTGCTCCTCTCCCCTTCTTCCCTAAAACTCTTCAAAATTCAGTTAGATTATCCAATACCCTGATCGCACATAGAAACACGAACGTGTTCGTATTGCATTTTAGTTTTCTTTTCTCGCATAAATAAACTTACAATTAGAATGATTAAGAAAAATAAGAAAAAAAAACATAGAATTAATTTAACATTAATCTTCTCGTATTTCTCTCTAATGCATTTAGGATTTTAATTTCATTCATTTGATCGAGTTCCACCAATTTATTCGTCATCATTTTCTCTTGATTTTATCGCGCACGTCATTCGAATTTTAACCGCAATAATTCTCGCATCCTACATAAATCGTATTTTATTTTTTTTTTCTATTCTTATAATTCTTCTTCCTATTTTTTTCTCTCTCATCTTTCCTTTTTTAGAAAAGAAAAAAAATTCTCTTTCGCTACAATTGTATTAAAAGAAAGAAAAAAGAAATTAAATTCAAAGGATGGAAAGAATTTTTATCGATCAGGATTGATATTCTAATTTGTGATTTATTATTTGAATTGTTATTAATTTTAATAAAAAAATATTAAAATTTCAATAATATACGTAATTTCAGGTGACTTGAAATATCAATACTTTTAATTATCCAATATATTATTATTAATTCGTATTACATAAAGTAACAATTAAAATATCGTTATTTTATTTCAAACAAATAATGCGAGAAAATTTGCTTTTACTTTCGAGACAATCATTTTTTACTTTATCAGAATTGTTTGAACAATCTTACGTAACTAGATAATTAAATTTTCTACACACACACAAACACAAATGTGCGCACGTTTTAAGATTCTATTAGAAAATGAAACATAACAAATATTTAATAAATTATATAAAAATATTCTTAATATTTGTCTTGCTAAAAATTATTCGTTCGAATTTATACTGTTTGAAATTATGAAAAAAAAAAGAGAGAGAGAGAGAGAGAGAGAGAGATCAAGATAACGATCGTCAAACACGTATGAATTGTTTTTTAATCTAATCGCGTAAAATCCGGTTTTTATGACATCTTCGAAATGGAATAAAACGAACATTAGTTTTTCCTTTTATATTATTTTTTGTGTTGTTTTCTTTGTTACGAAAGGGGTGAAAGATAGGAAAGTAAGTTAGCTCGTTCAGGTGACCAATTGATCTCGACGAAGCTAATGCCATAGCGATTGCGACAGTAACATTAACAACAACACATACACACACACACATACACATATGCACATATGCACATATGCACATATGAGAAATTAACTTTAGAATCGTCGCGTGCGTGTCACTGAAATATACAGTCCTACTATGTTACGTAATGGCTTTTCTTTACAATCGGTAGTCAAATAAACCAATAAATACGTGTGTGTATGATATGTACGTATATATATGTGTACAATATAAAGGGTGTCTCAATTTATATGATATGAATAATAACAAATATATTAACCCGATATAAAATTATCAATCCACAATAATTTGAAGTTTTAAACTTGAAGGGACTACCAAAAAAAAAAGGAAAACTCTACGAAATAATCAAACACTATGATGAGTGTTTTCATTCGATTGATATGAAAATCAATACGAACAGGATTTATTTGATCATTTAAATCTAAGCACCCAATACATATATGCGTGAACATCAGAAAAAAAAAAGGGAGAATCAAACGTGTGTGTGTGGCTGGCTTGCTGTACCCAATCTCCGATGCGATTTATTAATTTTATTTATACGAATGTCATACGTGTGTATGTGTGTGTGTAATGTCTCTGTGACTATGTCTTTCTTTATTCTCTCAAGCCTTTTAAAATTCTATGCCGACGACATTGAAGCTTCTTTTTCTTCCTTTTTTCTTTTTTTATATATTTTTTTTCTTCTTTTTTTTCAAAACCACGTAAGTTCTCTTCTAGACACACGTTGTACGCGGAGGTTACTCTGTTTGTCTAGGCTGTTAGCACAGGATTAGCATAATTAAATAGTTTTGCAGGAAGAGACGAGTGTATTACCGCTCGTAGCGTCAATTACATCGATCTGAAAATGCGCGTCTTTTCTAATATACGAGGAATTCCCTTTTTCTCGTCATATTTTTCTTTTCACATTTTATTTTTTCTTCTTCTTCTTTTCGAGAGAGAAAAAAAAATATCTAAGAAGAAGAGAACAACGAGTAGAGATATTAACGCGAAATGACTTTTTCATCTAATAGAATCGTCTTCTCTCAAACTCTCTCTCTCTCTCTCTCTCATTCGAGGAACAACGAGAGAGTCAAATATTTTATCACGATACAAACGGTATTATGTATTAACTATGCAAGTATCTATGTATGCGTGTTTGTGTATCTCCCCGAGGTCTTTTCTCTTCGCTTAGTAAGATTACGTGACAGAGAACGTTACGAGGACTTATTTTTCAATTTGATTATTTCAGGAAATAACTATAAAAGTCGTTTTACCTACTCTTTCATATGATATAACTTATTGGATCATTCGATATTATTCGAAATTTGATTTTTGTGTTAAGAAAGAATATGTGTTTACTCGTTTATTATAATAACAGGGGATTAAACGATATAGATATTGTAAGTCAGGTTAAAATTTAGGATTTTATAAGATAGTTAATCATCTTTTGATATTGCAATAAGACATTCTTTAGAATCTTATTTAGGAACTCGTTAAATGACCGTAACGGATCATTGCTTTCCTTGGTTCACCGTCTCTGTCGGAAATTTCCAAGCATGGTGATCGAACGGTTCACCCAATACGGCTTGGACAGTCTCAAGAATCCTGTTTTGAGTAGTCCCCGAACCTAACTCTCGGTGACTTTCATTTCACGAGTCGTTGCAACGAGTTGTATTAATGATACAACAAGTACCCAGTCGAACAAGATTAAACATTTTAACGAACCATACGTCATATGTGTATATATATATATAAAACATATTCATAATATATACTGTGTCATAGTGTTCGTGGTATAATATCTATTAGATAGGTGCCTCCTCATCGCACCTCTTATGGGTACTACAGTTCTTTTAATAGAATGTTCTTGAATGTTAATCTTTACTGTCATCATTTTGATATCTTCTCTCAATCAATTGTTACCATTAGAAATATTCTTCAACATATATTATAATCTTTATTTTTTAAACATATCTTGATTTCTTATAAATGTATTTTCTTGTTTTTCTTTTTTGTACTAATCGGTAATTTATCTCGTAAATAAATAAATAAATTATTACATAATCGTTTTAATAATTATTTTAATACTGGATCGGAGGAAAAAGGTTTCTCTTCGTATTTTTTTAATTTTTATCACAGAAGATTATGATGTTTCTTATTGATTCCATAATATCGTTAATATTATTCGAATATGGCACAATAACTTACGACACGGAATTTTTAAAGCCGACGTATCGTATAGTAATTAAAATAAAATCAAATTGATGATATATTTGTTTACTCGGTCAAAAGTTATCGTCGTTTCGTAAATGAATTCAAAAAAAAAAAACAAAAAATTAAATTAGATGCGTTCGAGAAATTTGATTATGATTAAAGGAAACGAAAATGCGAGTTAAGATTGATAAAAAGAAACAAATTAATCAAAGTTTATGAACTTTTTATGTAATTCTAGTAATTGTAACACGAAACTGTCATTCGAGTGTTTTCAATTGAAAATTTTCTATGTCGAATAGATGCATCTCGGTCTGGTCGAACGATAATTGGTTAAGTCAATGAAATGATGCAAATTAAACGACATTGGCGTATTATCAATAATGAATTCTAAACAGTCGTGCATATAAAAACCATTTTTTTTAAACCATTGGAAGGTGGTGGGGGGGAAAGGTTGGGAAGAAAATTAATATGAAATAATGTTTCATATTTTTCATTTACGAACTAAACTTATTACTCAATCCAATATACATATATATATATTAATAGGTATATTAATAAATAACAATATATGTATACGAGTTCACCCATGTATATAGGAATGCGACTATATATGCAGTACGCAAGATTCCATGATCTAAAACATAGACTATACTATACGATGAAGTTTCAAATTATTCCAAGTCAAAGAGAGAAAGAGATAGAAGATGTTATTGACCGGCGCAATGCGCATGGTGTACCGCGTGTCAACAAAGGTCGCAACAGTTCCGGATTATGGATCATTCGTACCCCTAACTCATCATCAACTACATTGAATATTATTATAAAGTATCCTGTTATATAATTATTAACATTATTAATATAATATTCTTTACACGTTATATTACGAGACTAACTATTCTTATTATTATTTTGTACCTGTACATACTGTTAGAAAGAAAGTATTTATATTTCTTGTCGTAGCCCCTCCACCCCACCGTATTC
Source organism: Mischocyttarus mexicanus (assembly GCA_023678845.1). Taxonomy (NCBI): domain Eukaryota; kingdom Metazoa; phylum Arthropoda; class Insecta; order Hymenoptera; family Vespidae; genus Mischocyttarus; species Mischocyttarus mexicanus. Next base: position 2,593,466 of record JACGTP010000006.1, on the reverse strand, counting down.
GTTCATTTGAATAGATATTTTTGTACTAAAAATTACATTTCAATCACGATAGTATAATATAATTACAAGAAAGGTGGGATTTTCAATCATTTGATGAGTGAAAAGACCAATCCGAGAGATGGTACGCTACTGGAATAACCAATCACGTGCACTTACACGCGTGTAGGGAACTGCGTTTAGCTTTGCTCGGCGCCAGACTTTTAATACTTCCACATACGTTCTTTTTACTACCACTACCACCACCATCACCATCACCATTAACAATAACAATAACAATTATAATAAAATAATGAAGGAGACATCGAAAAGTAACTAATTTCGTGAAGTTATTTATTTATCTATCCTCATTTGTTTGAAAGAAAAAATTCTGTAGCAAGAAGTAGATGAAGGGGGATAAGGGTAATCAGTTGACGTGATAGTAATAAAAATCGTAATATCGTTAGTGCATATACAAACGTTGCCAGAAGAAGATGTAGAAGATGATCGGTCTCGTTTGCGTTCTAGTCACTGCTCGACGATATCGTTGACGATGACAACGACGGAAGAAGAAGTGGTGGTAGTGATGGGTGGTGGTGGTTGTGTGATAGTAGTGGTGGTGGTGATGGTGGTAGTGGAGGAGGAAGAGGAGGAGTGACTAGGACGAGATAAACTCATAACGATTGATAATACGACTCCCGATGTTTTGCGTTTAACGTTTTTCTCTTCGATCGAAGTTAATTTTCATTTTCATCACTTAATTTTCATGGAGTTCTTTAAAAAAGGAATTTAATATTTAAACACGTTGGAGTAGTAATAGGTGACACTCTTTTCTCCCTAAACCAGTGTAATATATACGCACATTTATTGATTAATTAATTAATCAATATAATTTATCTCTTGCACGGGGTAAATAATTATATAGAAAAAAAATAAATTTCATTAAACTTACCTGATAGGCCCATCTCGAATGTACCACCACCACCAATCCCTGAGATTCGATTATTGAATTGGTCAGCTGTCGGCAATAGTTGTCCGTTCTGTGACACTTTTGGATCCAATTCTTGATTATCTATCGAATAAATACGTCGTTGTTGTTTTATCTTTCTCTTTTTTCGTTTCAATCGGATCTATAAGTTTTGTTTTTTATATTTACGAATGTTCTTTCTTCTTCTTTTCTAATATTTTCCACAAGATTTATACGTGTGGGTTATTTTTGTTGGTTTTCTTATTATAAATTGGATGAATATTGTAGAATAAATTAAAAACAAATAATTACGAGAGAAGTAGAATAATGAGAGACACCAAGGAAGGATGGGGTGGGGTGGGGTGGGTGATTGGGGGGGGAGGGCTTGATAGATAAACGAGACGACGACGGATGTCACACAGGTGCTGGCACTAGCCACTAACTTTATTCTCTCATAGCAGCAGCCGATTTGTAATACCCCAACTCTTCTTCTTCTTCCTCTTCCTCTTTCTCTTCTTCTTCTTATCCTCAGTTACCCTCGTCCCACCTCCGCCCGCAAAGATCACGAAAATAACTGTCCCTCGTTTAGACGCGGAACGATAGTCCACTCGATTTGCACGCATCGAAAGTTAACTTCTCTCTTGGACATTTGGATTAGTATATTTTATTTTAAGTCTATAATGTTTTTCTTTTTCTTCTTCCTTTTAATTATATTTTCCTTTAATTATATCATCGATCATTTATCCTTTATATACACGAGATAAACAAAATCACATTCGTTGAAGAGACGGATGATCGATTGTTTTTTTTACAAAAAATAAAAAAAAGAAGGAAAATAAAAAAATATTAAAAAGAACCACGAGAAGAGAGTCACGGTGACAACTAATAACGATGACAACAATAATTATATTCGCGATAAATACTAATACGACGATGACTACGACAACAACGACACGACGACGACGACGACGACGATTATGGCAAAAAAATTAAAAAACGAAGGCAAGAAAAAAAAAGGAGATAACGTTAATGACCTTTGCCAGACCTCACGACGGTCCGGTGACGACTGGCAAACAGCTGTAAACGTAGACACGTTTTGCGTCCGTGGTTCTGTCGCGGGCAGCGTTTGAAGGAGTGGGGAACCTCCACCTCTTCCCCCCACCCACCTCCCTGTGCATTACCCTACTCGTTCATCCTATAAGTTTCTTAGGTTGTTTTATAATCAATGCAATTCTTTCACTAATTTACTATCATATTTTATTATTATTTTCAGATATCAGGAACGAAATTATTCAAAAAATATTCTTCATTCGTTTAATTTATTTAACCGATAATTAAGTAATCGTTAAAGTTTATGTCTTTTCTTTTCTTTTTTTTTTTTTTTTCTTACTTTTGCCTTGTTTATCGTTCATCATTATACGTATCGTTATACAAATTTATTTTCCCATTTTTTTTTCGTTCACATTTGTATTCGGTACAGTCAAATGCAATTCTTTAACTCGTTTGTTAATATATTTTAATATTCTTGTTTTGATACCAGAAATGAAACCACGAAAAAAAAGAAGAAAAATTCATTAGCTAATTTATTATTTCTTTTCATTCAAATTTCCTATTTGTTTAATACATAAAATAATATTTAAGTGATCAAATGTATATTCGGTTTGTTTAGCATTTAATAAACTTTTGATATGCAATAAAATGAGCCTTACTTTGTTAATAAAAAATATATTTATATCGTATTATTATTATTATTTATATATTTTTTTTTTATATAAGAAAAGTAAAAAAGTAAAAATATATTAAATAGAACACGTCAGAAATATGATTTACAAAGATTAGAACTTTTAAAACATCGTTTACTGTGTAATCCTTATCATGTTTTTGTTCTTATTTTTTATTCGATTAACTCTCGAAAATATGCAGGTTCGATAGATTCATTTAAACGTTTAATAAGAAAAAAATTAATTAGTGCAGTTATTTCTAATTGGTATCATCATTTTTTAATAGTCTGATATCAATGAACAAAAAATAACTCATTAGGGGGATTGAATAGATTAGAATGAAACGTTATGCAACTGCAATTCTTATCGATTTGTTTCCTCATTATTACCTTGATATTTTTTAATGATTCGCATTTATTTGTATATGCAAAAAATATATATATAATGATACGATAGATAATAAAGTAAACGAGAGAACAAAAATATCCAGAAGAAAAGAAAATAAGATAGAAATAGTGATAGAGGAATACTTATCAAAATAAGATATTAAAATAAAGAAAAAAAAAAGAAAAAACGAAACCAATAGACGCATGAGTAAAAGAAAAACAATGTTCAAAAGTGATAAGAAATTTTTCAAAATTGTAACTGCAATTCTTATAAAGATTACTAGTTCTTGTTATTATCAGTTTTATACTTCAATGTATTGCACGTGTAATTTTGAATTTTAAATATTAATAAAAGAGAGAGAGAGAGAGAGAGAGAGAAGAATAATTCAATTTAATTAGAACAATTAATTTCGTATATTAAAAGAAAAATTTTATGTAAATTTGTTACTAGAAATATATTGGAAATAAAAGTGCATTGAATATAATTGACACAAAAATTTAGCATAGATAAGAAGAAAGGAGAAAATGAAAAGATAGAAAAAAAGATAATATAAGCGTGCATTTCTCAAAATAATAAAATTTGAACTGTAATATAAATAATAAAAGAAAAAAAGGAAAGAAAAAATAAATAGATTAAATAATCGATCGATCAATTAAATGATAACAATTTTTTACTATCATTCAATAATAATTGATACGACAATTTATATTACTTTATCAATTTTCTTGACTTTTAGTTTATAATGAAGTTAATAAATTTAACTAAAATAATGGGTCAATTTTACATGTTATACGTAATAGCAATCGTTATCAGTTAGTTTCAACAAAGAAAAGAAAATATGTTTAGTTTCTACGAAAAAAAGAAAAAGTATTTCAAGGTTCTTCGTGCACTTGTCAAAAGTCAAAAAGAAGAAAAACTTGAAAAAAATCTATATATGAAAGAAATATGTAATAAAATATTTTATAAATTATTATCTAATAACAAATTGTATTAAAACGAAAGAAAAAAATGTATAGTATAATAGATTAAACATTGCACTTTATAATAAAAAATTTATAAGCGATAAAATTGTTTCGTAAAATTTCAAAAGAAAAATCCATGCATCAGGCATATCAAATGCATGATTAAATCGTGAATATCAAAATCATGAATGTCCTTTCATTCAAGGTCATTGATATTAAATTCCTTTTCATTTCCTTCATTTTTTCTTTTTTTTTACAATTTTTTTTTTGACCCTTTTACTTTTTAACAAAATAATTTATTTTGTATACACACACATACACACACATAGAAAAAATATATATATGTATATAAATTTTGTACATAAGTTATTACGTTGAAACACGATTTGCAAAGATTCGCGCAAAACGTAATAGCTGTTACGTTTATTGAGAATGACTTGAAATAACCTAATAATAAAGTAACATAATTTAATTCGACGATGTTATCACAGTTGGAAACAATTAATTGATTTTCTATAACACTTATAAACGACACAGGAATAATAGATAAGAGAATTCTCGTTTCATTTTTAATCGAACAAACTCGGGATTAACGTTTTAATAAACTAATTGTTTTTTTTTTATCTCGTATCGTGATTAACGTTAGATATTATCGTCATAATCGTAGGAAGGAAATAACAAATAGAATTTTTTTTTTATTTTATAGAAAAATATTAATAAATTTTCATATGATAAATATATATGAAATTAAACTGAGATTTAATTGTGAAATAAATGAAAATAAAACGTTATTATAACGTGTATATCGGAATCGATATTCCAATAAACTTTCCTTAGTTTAATGACAAAGAGAACCAGCAATTAATTTTACGTTCGTTTTGTTCAAAGAAGGAATATAAAAAAAGAACTAAAAGAAAGAACAAATCTCTATATATGTGTTTGTGTGTGTATGTGAGAGAAAGAGATAGATAAACAGAGAAAATGGTGCGTAACACAAAGCGATCAAGTATAAAATGAGTCAGTTTTAGTACGATAAATGTCGAAGCTCTTGTTCCTGCTGACAGACAATGAGACACCCATAAATGAATCATTTCAGTTTCATTTTGCGGATTTGTCAAAAGGGGTGTATTTCTCTTTCGTGGCTTCTTACATTTCCGTAAAGCATTTTCACTCTTTCATCATCTGTTTACACGTCACAGATATTCATTATGTTATTTTATGAAATGATATTTTTTCATAAGAGATTCATTCGTTGAAGATTCTTCTTAGATTATACTATTTTTTATTTAATATATATTTTTTTAATATTTACTCAATTATTGTTTTTCTTACTTTTCATTTTATTATCGAATATATTATATTTTATATTTTTATTTCAATTTATTTAATTATTTCAATGGATTACCATAGATTTACCATAGATCGATAGAAACGTTAATGACACTCTTTTACAATCATAATCTTAACGCATAAATATGCATAAATGTGCTACGTCATTTAAAAAAAGAATTACGTATATCGTAAAATAATAATATTCTTTAGTATGTATAGATCATAAACGTAAATACGCAAAGTACACAATTTATTCGTATAGTTATATCATCTTTTATTATATTAATTTGAAAGTAAATTATCGTCTTGAAATTTCTAAGATTTTTATGAAACCTTTTCTCAATTTTGGAAATATTTGTATGAATATTTGGTAATATATATATTTTGACTACAATGATATTTTTAGTTGTAGAATATCGTCATTGAATAATCGTCTATAAAACTATTCACGTTTCTATGATTTATTTTATTTTCTTTCAATATTTTTTTAAAAAAGTTAAAAACGAAAGTGAAAAAAAGTGAATAAATAAAATCCTGTCTAACATATATTTTTATTATTGTTAGGATGATTAACAACACGACGAATTATGTTGGACGTTTCCTTTCTTTTTATTTTACGTAATCTTAACGACAAGCGGGAATACATCTTTTTTTTAAATTTTTTTATATATCTCTTTATTGTAATATATAAATTTAAAATAAAAATCAACAAATGAGTATATGACGACGATAATGATTATGAGGACGAAATGATCGTAAACATTTTTTATTTTCTTATTTCTTTTTCTCACCAACGAAAGTAATTTTCCGTTCTTAACAATCATCGGGATTGAGATGAAAATCTATGCAAGACCCAAGAGAAAAGTTATTCGTAACTTTCGATGTATTACAACGAGTGCGTATTATTTACTTTCTCTTATGTTAAGAAAAAGAAAAAAAAATCGAAGAAGAGGAAGAAGAAAAGAAAAAATAAGATCTTTACTTCCTGACAGGAGATTACGTTCTCTCTCAACTCGTAAAATAAATTTATTTTAATAAATTGTTTTGAGAATTAGAAAAAAAAAATAATTAATATATTAATTATATGTTTATATATAATTATAAGATGCTTTGTCAGCAATATTTCTATCATTGAAAAATTGTATAATAGAAAGAAAAAGAAGAAGAAAATCTCATAATTTCGTAATCGTTGTTTATACTAGATTACTCAATCTTAAATATTTAATACTCGAATCTCGGTACGATTGTCAATTTGATAAACAAAAGAATATTTTCATTTATCTTTAATTCATTTCATTTTTAATTCGAATGATACTATTATTTACAAATGAATATTATTTTTGACAGATCTAATAAGCTTCGAATGGACTAAACGTGTTACTAATTTTTGAAGCTCACATTAAAATAAATATCAATTATGAATATGAATGAAATATATATTTTAGTCTTTTAGAAGTCTTTATCAATCTTTCATGATAACCATTTGAATTATCTTCGTGTGTTAATATTTGTATTAATTAAATAATATTTTTTTAATTATTAGAAATAATTATTATTCCTAATATAATCTATTATTTATCCTCTTGACAAATGTGTACCGATTAAATTATGAAGAAAATTATTAAATATAATAAAATCATTAAATTAAGACTTACCAAGAACAGGTAAAAACTCTTCCTCCAGGCGCATTTCTTCTACAAATGATCTTAGATATGCATCGAAATCGGAATTGTAAACACTGTCAAACATCAGGCCTTAAGGGGCTGGTAATAAAAATAATAATATTTAATCGTAACATGAATCTTTTAATTTTTCTGATCAGTTGAACAAAAACACAAAACGAAATTGCACGTAACCCGATTAAGATACAACAAAAAATTAATTTCTTTCGAGAGAAGAACTTTTTTGAAGTAAATGTTTTTTTTTTTTTTAACGAAGACTCTTGATAACACTGATTAATTAATCGATTGACAAGGACGCGTTGATACGATGACGACCGAGACGACAAGACGAGACGACGAGCACTCGTCGGATTCAATGGACGGACTAAAGCTAAGCGTGAACTAGAGTTTTGGTTCTGATTGATCTTCGAGTATGTGAGTAGTGAGGGAAACCAACTGAGTAGTCAGAGTAATCTGATTTGTTCCTTTCCAACTAGTTATACACACATTCACATATATATTTGTATGGCTGATATGTAAAATTTACATCATATCGTATGTGTTGCATTTTAAGTTTATAATATATCATATTTATACATATACATGTCTCTATATTCGTGTATGTGTAATTTACATCTTTATCATTCACTCGTGCACGTGCAATCCTTATGTTTATTAATTATTTTTTATTAAAAATATATATTTATATTAAAACTTATATAAACATATACTTACTCCACGAATCGTGGATCACTGGTACCAAATGAAAAAGTAAGGATGAAATGAACGATTAAACTCGTTCTAAACAATCGCACATTTATTTTCTAGAGCAAAAGATGCTCTAATTATTTGTAAGCACTATCACAACACAATATTGAGAGTAGATTTAAACCTGGATACTAAAGGGTTGTAGGTAATTTAAAACTTAATTTAAAGGTATCACTGTTAATTTGGGGAAAAAACGACGTAAAGATCCGATCACTGGCAGGTTCACTAGGACTATGACTTTAAGGGTCAAAGTTCCTCTTTTTATATTCAGGAGGAATAGAAGAATCCTTTTTAGAATAATCGTTGTTGTTCGTTCTGCGCATGATTAAGACCTTTGTCTAATGAAATAGTGGGGATATTTGGTGATTTAAAAAATAAACAAGTTAAATAATGGGGGGTAGTTTAAATGTTGTCGAACCATTAGTTTCAATAGACCTATATCGTTAATGTCTATTTAATCTAAAAGGAATCTTACGTTCTTTGTCAAACTATCTGACTGATTCTAATCTGTGATCGATCCTTTCATCGATCGACACTTTCATTCAGATTAAAAGACGATGGGAAGATTTACACTTTCTAATAGTCAACGATATAACTTTTAAAACGAATTAAAGAAAATTTTGGTTAATACTTAAAACCACGCTAATCGATGCATTTTCTTATGTTTTATGGTTTTTCTTTATTTATCGGACAATACTAAATAGAATTTTATTTGCTATTTGATATTGGATTGAACATTGGCTCCCATTAAAATTATCATTAATCTATATTTACATTTACTCTTAATAAGGTTTCTCTTATTCAAATAGTTTTGTTTTTATTTTTGAATATTTTTATTATATGTATAACACGTGTTAAAAAATATTACTATTACAATATTAATAACAATAACAATAACAAATATATTGACTCTTTCGTCGAAAGGGTTAATATTTATTTCAATTAAATTATATATATTTGTATAATTGCAAAATAGAAGGAGAAGAAAAAAAATTCATTCAAAGAGAATCTAAAAGAGACTTAAGATTTTTCTCATTAAGATTTTTTCCAGCCGTGATTTAGTACCATTTACGAAGTCTTAATCATCATAGTCATTAAGGTGGTCCGGTAAAAGAATTCTCCTTAATCGTATCAAGGATAAATCCACTTTAGACAATCTTATAATACAGTTTACTATGCTTGCACAGTAGGAGATCGAAGATTAAAAAGAAAAGAAAAAAGAAAGAGAAAAAGAAAGATACAATAAATAAATCTAAACTATTACTTTGATAGTGTCAATTATGTAAAGAATCAAGAAAAAAAAAAAACGAAAAGTATAAAAGTAAAAGTAGATAAAAAAAGGGGTGAAGTGGGGAAAGATGGGAAGAAGAAGCGAATGGTTCACAAAAGGCCATTAACTTTTACGATCAGAAGTTTGGAAAGCAAATAAGTTATTGAAAACCCTCTTATTAGATATGGAAATTTAAAAAAAATAATTTTAACATTAAAATATTGTTATAGCAAATTTTCAGAAAGTCAAATGTATGGTAAATAATTTTATTAAAAAAAAATAAATAACCCTTTTCTTCGTAACTTAATCTCAATTTAATTTTTATATATATTATAATAAAAAATAAAAATATATATATGTTATATTATTTTTCTATCGATATATAATTAATAAAATAAAAATCTTGTTAGTTATAAATCGAGTGTGCAGTTTAAAAAGCTTACGTTAGATTACATTCGGTCAAGAATGAGTCATGCATATTCTCCAAAACGATACCCATGAGAAAATTTATCTTTAGTCAATTTGTAAAAAGGTAAACAAGATAAAATTTCGTGTCTACGAATAAGTCGTTTGCATAGAATATAAATTTCTAATCACGATCAAACTATCTTTTTATCTATTGAACAAAAGATATTCTTATTCAAATAACATTTAAAAAAAGGATGAAGGAGTTACAAGATGAAGAAGAGATAGGGATCATCGTTGTCTGATCCATTACGATTTATCAAAATTAATATTTCTATGGTATGATTTACATAAACAGTAAAAAATACATTAGGTAATATTATATATATTTATAAATGTGTGTGTGTGTGTGTATGATAGAAAAAAAAAGAAACGGAAAATGAACAAGCACGTATGATAATCAAGTTGCATTCTAATAACGACTTTATGACCTCTTCGATCAACCAATAATAGTTGGTGGAGGACAACAACTATATTTTCTTAACAATAAATGCATACAAAGCGTTGTCTAGTTTTTTTTTTTTTTACCAAACAAATACTATTATTATTTAATGCAAAAACGTGTCTGCCTGCTGCAATGAAACGCGCGTGCTCGTAAACTGTTCTCTATTAGGAAATACATTTTTTTGTCTAATCTATTTTTAATAATAATAAGAAAAGAAAAGCGAAAGGAAAAGAACGAATAATAAAAAAGAATTGATCGATTCGATGAATTTTCTTCCTTTTTTTCTTTTTTATTTTACGATTAAAGTTAAAATACACATACACATACACATATTGATAGACATATTTAACGATTGTGCGTTACACTTGGAATAAGCACAAATGAAATTAGTAGGAAATAAACATAATCATTTATATTTAAATGCAATTTCTCACGTTCTCATCGACAATCTTATCCAATTTCTTTCTATAACACGTAATTTTGTATTTTATATTTTTTTCTTTTCCATTCTTCGTTTGATTCCTAAGAAAAATCATGCCACCTTGTATAAACCTTGATTGGAGTTTCATTTTAATATCACAGTATTTTATTCATGTTTCTTCTAATTTAATGAAACAATACTAAAAAAAAAAAAAGTATTATTTATTTTTCCATTTAATTTTATTAAGAATTTTCATTCGTTCTTAATAAGCTATTTGATTAGGTCAAACTTATTAGTATTCGTATTTCTTCTAACTTCGAAACGATAGAAAAAGTTAATTTTGTCAACAAATTTCTTTATAAGATTGTTACAATTGTGTTATCGAACACGTTAACTCGTTTTAAGATTATTTTGTTCTATACAATATTTCTATTTTCATATACAATACGTTAATCGTATATTTCCGTTTGATATATTTTTTACATTTTATCATTATATATTGTTTAACTTTATTTATTATTAAAAAAGAATTAAAAAGAGAATCAATATCAGGAACAGTAGTAGCAATAACAGAAGCATGCATGCTTGACAAGAGTTTGTTATTACGCATTCTCGCCAATACGAATTTGCAGAACGATTAATAAGCAATTAACAACGAACGATAAGGTTGCACAAACGACTCAGAACGAGGACGACTATATATATAAAATAAAGAAAGAAAAATAAATAATAAAAGAAAATATGATTTGCAGAAGTTCCGTTACTACGTTTCTCATCTTCGTGTCTGTATTTTTCCCTTCTATGCATCTGTATTCATTTTATTCAACACACATACACGTACATATTATATTCCGTAAACAATGTTTTAACATTAAAAGAGTATCATTATGACAATTACTTTATTTCTTCTTCTTCTTTTTTTTTAATCTCCCCTTTCTGTTACTTAATTTTTTTCTTTAATAACTCTATCTCTTTCTTTGTTAAATCTATTGCAAAAAGTTTGCTATTTTTAGAATTGCTTTTTGGATGATTCAAAATAGACGGATATTAAAATCTATTTTTATAAATGGTTTCTCTCTCTCTCTTTCTCTGTTTTTCTACTCTCTTCTTGTATTTTTATTTTTATTTTCTGTCTTCTCGTTATCAGTAAGCTTTGACAAACCGAAACAAAAACAATACTTAGCTGTAACATCGTACTCGTTTAATATAAATATCATCTTGTAATCCAAGATTAGAAAATTCTCTATATTTAATTATATTATTTTCTGTGAAAGATCGATGGGAAACGGTAGCTATCTTCTTATCGGGAAATGTTCTTTATCTTCTTGTTAGTCCGAGATATCGAAAAGACAAGATTTTTTAAAGGAATTTAAGCTTCATTCTTTGATACACGAATCTGGAGCATACTGTGACGATAATAATACATGCATGCATATATATATTTGTATAAAATATTTGTATAATATATCTGTAATATTAAAAGAAAATAATAAATAAATAAAAAGAAATATAAATGTAATTATAATAATAATAAATAACAATAATAATAATTAAAAATATATTATTAATTATATATAAGAATAAAACAGATCATTTTTCTCTTGAATAATAAAAAATAAAAAAAATAAAATAAAAATAACGCGATTATATTTTTATATCTTAATTTTTGTCTCATTCTTTTTCCCCTTCCCTTCCTCCAAAAAAAAAACTCTCGACACTTTGAGATGCAACGGATGTTATTTATCTTTACAATTAACTTTTATCTTAATTTTGACGATAGAAGGAGAAAATATCTACGCTGTATAAAAACAAAAAGAGAAAAATTAATTTTTCTATCAACTAGTGAGAAAAAAAAAAAGTCAGTCAGTCAGTCAGTCAGTGTGTGGAAAAATATAATCAAAATATCGTATAATAATAAATCATAGGAGATAAATCATCATTTTTTTTTGTCGTTTCTTTTTATATATCCAGTATATAATACCGCAATTATATTTCTTTCCAACGATTGTAATATTTACTCGACATCGTTATTGTTCGTAGATTAATTTTCTTCCTCGTATTTTTATTTTTGCTTTGCTTTGCTTTTTTCTGGAATCCCCTAACGAGTCGTAATAAATTTTGGAAAATATTTGCAATAGGTGTAATCTAACAACAAGTAACATTGTCCTCTTTGATGCATCCTCTGGTGATGCATTTTAAAGGCAATGGTGGTTAACGTCCGCGTATCCAACATGTCGAGAATTGCTTCTTACAAGGGTTATCAATTGACCTCCGTTTGGATTATTCTTATGAGTTCATTATAGCTTATCGTACATCTTGTACAGGATGCAACCCATCGATTTGTCATGCACTCGAAACGTGTATACTCGATTTGTTAAGGGGATCACCCCGTGTGATGAATCGAACAAAATCGAATTTTTTTTTTTTACATAAATTCATTCTTGAACATGTCAAACCCTATATGGGTCGAATATTTGTTTTAAATGTAAACAAAATTTACGCAATGAAATATCAACGATTCTAAATCAATGTGTGCAGATTAAACAAAAATTTCTTAACAAGATTTTTCCTTTTTATTTATTTATTTATTTTGTTTGTTTGTTATCAATATTGTGATTGGTTATCTTAGAGACGTTATATAATTAAGATGTCATCTTGTTAAAAAACTAAAATTATTTAGTAAAATGTCAATATATTATTGTGATCTGAAAGTTACACAGGCTCATAGAGGATTAGAATTTGCTGGGAAAATGATTTTCCGATATTCAAAGTCGTCAGAAAATTTTGACGTCAAATAAACCAATTAGCCGAAACCATAAAGCCAACTTATCATCCATTTTTTTAAAGATGCCTGTCTTCGGAATAGTACAACTCGTATTCTTACAAAGATTTATGTCTAAAAATTTGTTTTAAACCTCTTTCCAATGACAGATAAAAATTATATTTTATTTTACTTTTTTTTCTGGAAATTAGTTTTCGAATTTGTTCGTATTTTCTCTCACTCACTTTTGTTTCTTTTATTTTTATTGTATCAAACATTCGAGTTATTTATCATAAGTTTATATTCTATCAAAGATTTCGACAACGTTAAATTATTTCGATGATCTATCATCATAAAATGAGCTAAAACATGATAATGATATATTTATTCAGATAATTTTTTACAAATGGAAAGAAACAATCTTACAGACGTTACACCAATCAAAAAAGTTCATAATCGTTCAGCGATTTTTGTTAAAAATCTAATCAATCGATCATCGACAGATCGATTTAGAAACTCATTAATAGTTTGTTCGATGGGTAATTTAGTTTCTTTTTTGTTTTTTTTTTTTAAGTAATTTCGTTAGTCGGGTTTAATGATTACCTTGTATCCTCATTACAAATCTTTAAAATCATTAAACGATTTAGCAACTTATACACCTTGGGATGTTATTTAGAAACCATCTCGCGTTTAGATCCTGTCGAGGTAAAAATGATTTTTATTTTTATTTAATGCCATAGCATTTATATATTTTCTCTCTATTTATTTCTATTTCTGTCTCTTTTTTTCCTTTTTTTGATTATTCTCCTCATCTACAACCAGCTCGGTAGATTTTTTTCGTTTTTTATCGCACGTAAACACCCGTTACTAACGTCCTGGTCCACGGAAACGTTATATTTTCTGTTAGGAAAAAAAATATCTTGGAAATATATACATATATTTCTCTTTCACCCCTCATATCGTTTGATTATTAAATTAAATATTATATTTCCTCTCTAAGTTATTTCAAAAATGTTACTGGCAACGTATAAAATACATCTTCTCTATATTTTCCTTTAGAATATATCAATTTATATATAACATTAATAAAATAATATTTTTTTTTCTATATTAATACAAAATAAATAAATCTAATCTTATATTAGAAATTAATTAAAAGATAAAACTTATTTTAGATAAATAATTATTCCAAACAGTGCTCTCAGATTCTTTTCAATAATAATCTACGATAAACGTTGATGAAAATATATTTTAATAGTACAACTTAAAGCATTCTGTGTTTCAGTTTTCAAGGTTTTTTCTCATGCTTATCATCAATATCCTCTTTTACTTATTCATCCTCCCATCTATCTTTGTTTATTTATCTACAAATATCACGAATCTCATAAATACGTATGGGGAAAAAAAACAGTTTGTAAAAAATAATTTTCTTTTTTCTTCAAGCATAAGTATAACTAATAATACATACATACATGAATACAAGTATGCATGCATGCATACGTAAATGCATACGCTGTGCGCTTGCATATGTTGTCACCACTCCCCATTACCTCCTCGTTCCACCAACCGAGTGGGATGAATAATTTTCGGTCTTTTAGTTGCTGCATCTCTCATCCGTTTATCAGTTCCATTGAACACGATAGTTCTAAACGGCTTAAAAAACTCACGCAATTATTCCAAGGTAAATGTTTGCCGATCGATTGACGACAAGTAAGACAAGTTTTTTCTTTTTTTTTTTCTTTTTATTTTAAATGCATAGACAGACAGACAGACAGACTGACTGACTGACTGAGCGGAGAACGTAAATGGGTGCTCGTGGCACGTGGTTGCGTCAGGATAGATCGTGGTGTGACATGAAGGATTAGTTTTTTGAAATTTCGTAATAACCATGTAATGAAATAATCAAGAAAGAAATAAAGAATACTTTTTTTTTTCTCAATCATTTATAATACTTCGATCAAGTTTTAGGTAACACGATTTGTTTTCAACATCGAAGGATTTTTCTTTTAATAAATTATATAAAATTATGAAAAATGAAGAATATATCTGGTTTGGTTTATTTTTTAAAAGTTCATTAACTTTTTCTAACCTTGGAAAAAAATAAACGAAAATTCGAGACGAGACGAGACAAGATGAGATGAGACGAGACGTTTTGGCGTGAAAAACGTAGGATTATTATTTAAGAGAAATTAAAAATACCTCTCTCGCCAAAATAAAAATAAAAAACGGTAGTCTCCCGAAGGAAGAGAAGAATAAAGAAATGAAGACTATTGAATCTTTTATCCGCAAAAAGTTCATTTGCTCTCTCTCTCTCTCTCTCTCTCTCTCATTTTTCAGTGTCTCAAAATAAACAGAGACGAGACATGCAAAGTTTGTTGAGTCAGATCGATAATACGAAATGAATGATTATTTTTACAAAATATATTATCTTCTATCGCGTGTAAGGAAAAAAAAAAACTAAAAACTATCCCGCCAGAAAAGAAGAAAAAACGTTCATCGTTAAAATGTTCATTTGCTTTCACTAACCTTGAAAAATATATTCGGACAACAGAGAGTTCAAGAAAGTTTCGTTTAGTTAGGATTATTATATTTATATAAATATAAATTATAATAAATAATATTAATTTTATAATATAAAATACATTTTGCATTTTTATAATAATAAATTATTCTTTATTTTTTAATATATTTATATAATTTTATTTTTTTTTAGATTTATTATTAAATTAATGAGGGAGTGACCACCTTAACGATAAATCGTAATATTTCGAAGGAATATTTTGTTTGGTAACAAATATTATTGTCAAATTTTTCGATCATTTATTTTGACAAATTTACTTTATCTTCATCAAATTATAAAATTATTCGCGTACGCACACACACAAGCATGACACTTTATATAATCACAGATACAATTTAAAAAAATAAAAAATATATATTTGGAAAAATGTACAGCTTTGACACCAATTAATAAAAATTAATTAAAACTTTATTCATAATTATTCATAATTATTTAAATTTCAAAAAAACAAGAGAGAGAGAGAGACACGAAATATTTGTAAAAAAGAGAAAATAACTTTTACGAAACGTTCATTTTTTATCTTTCAAAAGCGAGAAACAATAAATCTTTTATCTTCGAAATGTTCTTTTGCCCATGTGTCTGCTTTTAAAAAAAAAAATAGATTATTTAAACGAGCCACGTAATGGTTTTTAATTAAGATCGATCATAATTTTTCACACGTGTCGATTTTTTTTGTCTCCTCAAATGTCATGTTTTTAACGTCGAAAAAAAAAAAGAAATCCAGACAAATTGATTCGTATATTTAAAAAAAAAAACAAAACAACAAAATAACATAGGAAAACATTCCATGAATCAAATCGGTCGCACGCTCACGATTTTATTTTCCAAAGTATCAAAAAAATAAGAAAAAAAGAAAAAAATATAGAAAATGTCAAAGGAAGATCTAAAGAATGAAAAAATATTATACAACGTGAGAAAAATCTATGATAAGAAAAAAGAAAAAAATAATTGAATTAATAAAATCAAATCTTACAGTACCTTCTAAAATATTTATCGAAATTTCAAAACTCCAACTAGAAAAAGACGTTCGACATTTTCGTATCAAAACGCTATCTTATCTTTAAAGGTTGACTTTTTTTCCTTTATTTTTTCATATTTTTCTTATTTTTTGTATTATCTTTCTATCTACCGTAACATCGATTCAAATCAAAATTTAGATTGAACGTATCAAAGAAAAGAAATATACTCGTTCATTATTATTATTATTATTATTATTATTATTATTATTTGAATTCTAAAACAGATTCTCAAAAGCTTCTTCCATTTTGAGATACTAGTTCTTGTATACACTCGCATAAAACGTGAATGCAATAAATAAATGGCGAAAGAAGGAAAGAAAATAAGAATGAAAAAAAGAAAGAGAAAAAAAACCTTAGGTCTCTCAGGGTTATCTTTTTGTCGGGCGGGTTCTTATCATAACAACTTACTTCGTTATGTGCGATTTTTTTTTTTTTTTACAAATGATAGACACGAGGAAACGCGCATGTTCATGATTTGCGTTGTGTAATCGCAAAACAACACCAGAAATAGTGGAAGATAGAAGGAATCTGAGATGCTCCAGTTTGTCATAATCATAGTCACATTTCAATGTATTATAAATCTAAATATATTTCTTTTTTTCAAATAAACAAATTAAATAATAATGTAAACAGATAATAATGAAAATATCCCAGAAAAAAAAAACACAAATAATATAATATATATGTTAATTATTATTATATAAGATAGTGATAACTATTAAGTAATGTTATTAGAATCGAATAAGGAAAAGTAAGCAAAGTCAACTTAAACGATTTCGTCATCTATTTCCTGAATCTTAAAGCCCTTCATGCCAAGGTCAAGTCTTCCTTCTACTTTCATCAGAAACATCTATGACGAATCAAAAATCCTTATACTTTCATAATCTTCGAGAAGAAAGTGTCAGAACTTGGGACACCGTGAAATATTGAAATTATGATTAATTTCTCTACAACGTTATTCTTCACTTTGAATAATAATATTGCATTAGAGAAGGATTATGTTTACAAAAGTAACAAAAAATAATTATTTTGTCAAAAGATTTTTGACATACGAAAAAGACCATGATACTAATATTTTTCATATTTTCTTTTACATCATGTGAATCGTTTAAAATCGGATGTAATTTTATGATGATAATAAATACAATTCACTTATCATAGATTTCCATTATTTATAAGAAAAAATAAATAAATAAAAATAGAAATTAGATCATCTTATTACTATGGAACAAGATTTATCGGAATTATTACTGATGAAACGTGTCAAGATAAAAATTTCACGCTTTAATAAATCCTTTTTTTCTATTCTTCATTTTATTATGAACGATTAGCATTAAATATAAGCGAGATATCATTTTAATCGAAATTCTGGAATGTTTTCAAATAATTATATGCAACGATAAGATGATCGTAATAGTCTTTTTAAAATATATTGAATGAAGCAAAAAGAATTTAAATATGTTGTTTTTTTTTCTTCACATCATCGAGGAAAATAAATTAAACGAGAATACGACACATTTTAGTTATCATAATGATTTTCTTTCTTTCTTATTTCTCTCTCTTTCTCTCTCTCTCTCTCTCGTTTAACTTTCGTATCTACCGTATCTAGTTTCGTTTTTTTATATTACTCGTTTGCTGTTGTTGTTTTCTTTCGTTTAATCAGAAACGATTCATCCGTAAATGAAGCTTGACCTCAAACGACGACCTACTCTTAATTCCATTCGTAATATTAATTCCTTCAAACCATCATCCACATATGAGTATCCATATCTGCGTATATGCACAAATTATGCGTATGCATACACGTGCATACAACCACGTTACACACATAAACACGGGTATTTATTTTCTAATTAGATTTATTTTTCATCATAAGTTATCTTTAATTATATTCATATCGTTAGAAATTTATATATACACTCGTGTATATGTTGTACAGGATATAACTCGATTGCCTTTTTTTTTTAGAAGAAAAAAAAAACAAACAATAAATTATTAATCCAAGAATAATTTAAACGTATCCCCCGGAACATCTAGGAATAATACGTGTAAAATAAATATTACATAAATTCTATACCATATTATAATACACATTGAACAATAATACCACTACAATAATCACCGAACAATTCGTTTATCTATAAAAAAAAAAATGGAAAACTATTACGAAATGTAATGACAGTCACGTGTGAAAAACATTTTCTGCCGTTCGATTATTATTCTTGTTTTCTTTTCATTAAATACCGTTCTCGGTTATGTATCATTGAATTAGTCCTCCCACTTAATCACCCCTACCTCTCCCCCCACTCATCAACATTTTGATCCACACCCCCGATACGAAACAGCTTGTTATACTATTTCCATTTAGTTTTCATTCGACCGCTCATATAAACAGAATAATTCAAGCGTATCGACAAGCCGCGAGATTCGAAAGCCGCAAATCGATCATGCGAAAGCCGCTGATTGGAGCAACATCGATCAGGAATCGGTGGAGCCTATGTGTGGGTGTAACTCAACGTCCGTACCTCTAAACGACTGCCAACCAATAACGTTGTTTGTAGGAGGTGAGTACTCTTCGTTACTATATACATATATATATGTGTATGTATATGTGTATATATAATTAGTTTAGGGAAAGAGAAATCCATTATTTTCAGCTTGATATAAACATAAAAATAATGAATTACTTTTTCCCCAAACTAATATGTAGACTCACTGCCATTGATTAAACTTTACGTCATTTTTTCTTTTCTTTCTTCTTTTTTTTTTATTCGCGTTACCTTCTATTATTAATTAAATTAAACATTATTTTTTTTTTATCGCGGTATTTACGTGTACGGTTAATTTTTAAATTATAGTACATTCAACGATAAACCCCTTAACGTAATTTATTTTCTTTTTTCTTTTATTTCCTTTTTCATTCTTTTTTTACATACGCAGGCGTAATATTTATTTCTATTATTTAATGATGTATAATTATTCTATTATATTAATTATTTTGTTTATATTGATATTATTATTTGAATTTCGTTCATTTGTTTTCTTATTTGTTTTTAATTTAATTTATTGTAATAATTAGGAATGAGATACTATAACTTATAATATAATATATAATGTAATAACATTTATTAACGAAGTAAAATTTATTTCTAGGATAAACAAAATTGAATCTGAATCATCGTCATCATCGTCATCATCATCTGTAATCTTAACAGTAATGTATATAAATAGTAAACTAACCAGATTTGTAGCATATTAATCATCATTTTCAGAAGATCTTAAATAGGAAACGCATACTCCACGTTGACATAATCAGAGAAAGTTTGACCAGAAAGTAAAGGAGAAAAATAGAAAGATTATAATTCATCTAATGTAAGTATAGATACTTATATAGTAAGGTAAAAAAAAAATATCTATCCTGAGATTACGTAAGAAACAAGTAGGTTTAAATAGGATAAATTTAATGAGAGTATGTAAAAGGGAAATAAAATAATAAAAGTTTAATCGTCCTGACTCTCGAGAGGTTTGACGATTATTTTTTTCCTTATCGTTGTCGTTAACGTCATTGACGTTCGTTAAAGAAAGAAAGAGAATCAGTTTAGATCAAAAAAACATAGCAGTATAGTGACGTACAAATAAAAGAAAAAACTTGATTAATCAGATATCGATAGATAAACTGCTTAGTATAATTATTATTTGTTTTATTAACCAGTATTGTTACAAAAGAAAAATTATAAAAATGATTTATTAATATTTGTTAATATTTGTTAAAATACAACATACAATTAATATTTGTTTATTATAATATTTGTTAATATTTATTATATATAATAAATATTATATATAAATATTAATATATAAATATAAATATTAATATATATATTATATAAATATTATATATGTATTTGAATCATTGCAAAACTAATGTTTACAGAAAAAAATCATAAATAAATATAGCTTGGAAAAAAGAAAAATTACTTTTTTTTTTACGGTTCATGGAGGTCGTCACTTTGCACACTATGTTAAATCCCATAATTGACAATTATTAATGAAAGTAGATAAATTCATTCGTCGATTAAAATCGTACACGCGAGCTATAAGGACAATTGAAAGGAACATGATTCAAGTACGATACTTCTTTTCATCGTTTATTTTATTTTATTTTTTTTTTCTTGTTCATTCTTCTTTGTACCTATGTATGTATATGTGTGTGTGTGTGTGTTTGTGTTGTTTTTTTGACATAATCCAAATGAACGTTTCTTTCGTATTTTCATTTACACACACACACACACACACATATAAATATATATAAACACAGCTTGGTAAGAACAAATCGATGAATATGATTTATGCATCGGTACTTTACGGTGCATTCCAGTATAAAGTAAAGAAGATGAGATGGACGAATGACGATATTCAGTAAACATTATACTGATGTCACTTTATATATTTAGAAAAAGAAAACCTATAGTTTCAAATGAATCCAAATTTGTCTTTTACCATCCTCTTCTTCCCCCCTTTTAGCTTATACAAATTTTAAACTCATCTATTCTTGCATCCATCTTGCATTTTTGCATTCTTGCATTTTCCAAGTATCCAAATTTTTGAACTATAAAAATTAATCATAAAACCGTATCAAAACTATTTAATCTTTCAATTTGATCAAAGTACTTTTGTTAAAAAAAATTATTAAAAATAAATAAAAATAACGATGAGAATACAGATATTAAAAGTTGTTAGTATCTTTTCGTTTTAATTAATTGATCTGAGAATGATTATAATTTTCTAGTAGAAGGATAAATAAAAAAATAGAAATAAACCCAAAAAACTATTACACGTCCTTCTAACACACACGTCACATTAAATATTAATATTATACAATCTCGCAAGAACCACGTTGCACATTTGAAGGGTTGAACCAAGGAATGCATGTAAAAAAAAAAAAAAAAGAATAGAAATGATAGAAAAGAAATACACGTTAACCTTCTCAATAAAGTAAATTGCAATCGATATTAAAGATCAAAGATGATGGAATATTTATCTTATGATCGATATAAACGAGAATGCAGATTGCATGAAGTATAATTATTTGTCATTAAAATGCAACACACTACGATGTATCAAATGAGATTATTTGGCCCTTGTTAGAATAACATATACCACCATGTGATTATATTCAAGTATAATAATATTTAATTATTTCCTATAATGCAAAGTTTTACGAAAGATAGATGATTTTAATACTCGCATATCCCATTGTATTTGTAATTAACATTACACGATGTTATATTCTGATAATTTTCATTTTTTAGAAAAAAGGAAATACGAGAGTTACTTCGCGTAGGATTTTTACTTGGAATACTACTCGTCGTTTTGTAAAAAGAAAAAAAAGAAAAAAACAAACTTGAAGTATAGTTTTTTATTTTTCCTGTATAGGCAAGAAAATAGGAAAAATTATTATTTATATATTTTAATAACGTGCTGATTATGATCGTAGATTAAATTTTAGAATTGTCATTTGCTTTTTTTAATTTAACTTTTATAAGATAAAGGGTGGATTAAACTAAAAATTTGTTTATTCATTCCATCGGTATATTTTGTAAAATAATCTAATGTAAAATAATACTGAACTAATATCTATATATATTTATTTTATTTTATTTACTAATAGTCGTATCCTTGTTCCCGAGGTTTATGAATTAATACAAGAGTTTAACACTTATAAAAATAATTGATGCCGTTTATTCAATAAATTAGCAGCTATAAATAAAAATAATCATCGCTTGTAAAATCGTCGTAATTTTTCTTTTTTTTTTCTTCCCCCTTTCTTTTCTTTTTTTTTTTTTTTTTTTTTTT